>JAIPMN010022831.1:0-19270 GCA_020650975.1 Apostichopus californicus
GATGGATGGATGGATGGATGGATGGATGGATGGATGGATGGATGGATGGATGGATGGATGGATGGTAGGTGGAGTCTGGCATTCACATCAGTATTACCTGCTATGATCATCAATACAAAGATGTTTAGAACCACAAGGATGACTGAGATGGGGGTTTCGTCTTCATCAGAGAAATGGTTAGCAGCAACAATGACGTTAATGAAAATAACCGTCAGAGAAAACATCTGCAAGTGATGATAAAACATCAGATTATACGAAACATCAGTTGATTTGAGCCTTAGGTTCATGTTTTATCAATTTGGTTTCTTGTGAATTCTTGTGTGAAAAAGAAAACAAACAAGATTCTCTCTAGAATTTATATATTTACAAACACTTAGGTAAATCACACATTCATTTGTCACTTATTACATTTATCATCCAAATGAACATCACAATATAAACATATGATGAAGCACATTTAATGTAGTACAATACACAGTCAGATATACAAGCAATTCTAGAAGATTAACATATGTCAAGGAATACCAACTATTGTAACGAGCAATTAGAAATCCAAACCTAATAAAGTACCCCAGGGCAACTAATTGCATTCCCAGCTATCTATTTTCAAATGTTTATTTCATAACTAGGAGTTAAAAAAAGACTCGTCAGCCTCAAAATCACTCTGCATCCCCTGGATAAACGGTGAATGTACGCCCCTGGCACTGGGACCCTGTTAAATGCAGGCAGTCACAACATCCAAAGTGGAAATATTTTGTAACAAGAAGGGGCGGGGGGTGGCACTTACCTGTAGGCCTTGCTCGTATGAGCTGTTCATTGGTCGGCATCGGGCATGTAGGAGAAGGAAACTAACAGAGATACAAGTCGTTAGGATCACCGTCAGTCTGTCCTCCCAGCCGAACAGTGTAATAAGCAAGGTTTGAGTAACTTTCCGAGACAATTCTATAACTTCCCAGAACCAATATTCCGTTTTGTAGCTTTCACAGAAAAATTTGATCCAGATTTGCGGAGCCGGTTTCCTGGGAGCATCGTTGATTAGTAAAGGTGTACTTGAATCAACAGATTCGTCATCAAGCATGACTACATTTACTGTAGAATTGTCCTTAGCCCGCGACGAATGGTTATCATTTAGTAGATAAAGCAGCCCTGCTGGAAATGCAATGACGTAAGTGATTGTGAGGATAAACGCAGAGATGTGGTACGCCCTCAATCCTGCGCAATCAGTATCGAAATCCGACCGGAGACGTGTGATATTGTGAGTTTTATCTTGATTTAAGCTGAAAGCTTTACATGATATCGGATATAGGCTAAATATAACGGAACACACAGGTGGGTAAATTAAAAACCATAAGACGACCACACATGCGAAGAGGGAAGTTTTGAGTTTCTCAAAGTGAGCACGATAGGATATACGAATGATGAGTGAGAATCTTATGAAGACGTACACTTTTTTGGCTTGGTAAAATGTGAAAGGAATCAACACCACAACAACGGGTAAAAAAGCCCCGATAAGGAATTGTCTTTTGGGGTTGAGATCCAGTTTCTCGTCGAAGCATCTTGGACGAACAAACAAACGCAATATGTTTATTTCAAAGGCGGCAATAAACTTCCCCAAGACAACTAAAGGTCCAGACCAATTGATATTGTGCAAAGAAGTAAATATCTCCCCAACAACTTGATAAAATCCGAGTAAAATCTTTATTCTCGCGATGATTACGTCAATAAATGATCGCGATGTTCTTTCCTTGCCTGATGTCTTCCGTTTAAGTTGCCAGGATAACAAGGAGCAGGATAGACCACATACAAAGAAGAATACGCAAGTTTCTGCGATCAAAACGGCCATTGTTGGGCAAGGGACACATAATGTTAGTACAGAATAATATCCGGCTTGACAGTTGGTACACAGCCAACCTCTGTAACCCGCAGCACAGTTTCCAGAGATGCTTTCATTGTCGTTAGCACAGCTTTCCAATCGAGGACACTTGAATATGCGTGGTACTTCACCTGTGTAGTTTGTCGGTGCAGTTGCAGGGTCATCTCTTAAGCTTACAACAAACTGCTCGTAGTAACTGATATTCGCATAGGGAAAGCTCCAGTTCCACGCGTACCCGGGTAACAGGGATTGGAATTCATGACTGCAGTTTAATCCTTCTTCGAGACAAAGAAAGCAGGGCCCATATCGGTTCATGCGCGCATAATTATCCTTGCAGTAACACGCGCGATACCCAGCGTGCCTTGATTGATTGGTTCCTTCTGGACAAACCTCACATTCCTTTGCCGAGGTACCGTGCCCATGTATGACGTAAGTTCCAGGGTTGCATAACTTGCATGGTGTTCCCGCCTTTGGTCTTGTTTGAGCAATTTCATCTTGGTAAAATCCACCTGGGTTTAAGGGCATAAAAGGAGACAATCATTACAAATGACTGTCTGTCGGATGTATAGTTTACTGATAACATTGTAGTGCCAATTACCACTTATGATTGACTGAGAGAAAGATAACGTTGCGTCTGTACGACGGGGAAGGATGCTTATCCCTGGGACGTGTCATTCTATTATACCATGCTATACCATGCTAAACAACTATTGTTTTCTTGTTCGATGGTTTCTAGTCGTCTTATACTTATATTGTTTGAAAAAAATGCTGGCCAATATCAACCTAACCGTATGTATAGCTTTTCATTGCAAATGCATTCGTCACAATTGTTGAATGTTCATAGAGATTAGACTGACATTTGCCCAGGGTGACGAACCAAAATAACCTGTAGGATCCAGTGTTGTTGTAATGTATAACATGCTACGATATTATTTCTAACAAAGTCAGGCAACAATTTTCCTGTCACTTTTGAATGACTGATATTTGAAAGTAATATTTCTATACACAAATTTTTCTCCTACCTCTCACGAAAGCACCTGATAAGAAACCAAATCTATCTTCTTGCAAGAAAGTCGTTGTTGTTTGTTTTTGTTTTGTTTTGTTTTTTAGATAATTTTGTCGTTTTTTGTAACTATCAAACTAAATGCATTTAGGAGGAAGTTTGATTACCTATTGGGCATGGGTGACATCCACGCTCAATTTGATCACCGTATGTTCCTGGTCCACATGGTGTACAAAGAAAATAATCAGGAAAAATGTCACATTCGAAGCCATCCCAAATAAGTGCGTCAATGGTCCATTTATTTGCTCGTACTGAAGGTAACGACGACGGACTCACACAATTTCTGATGAAAATAATAGAAACCGCGACAAAGGTTAAACAAACCCATCCATCATCATTGATTCAATTGAACCAGGTATAACTGCTGACACAGCGATGAACATCAGTCTTAAAAACCTACGAAAATTCTGTATCTCCGTCTGGGATATATCATAGCTTAGACATTGTGTCAGGGAGGTATATCATTTTGTCAATGTGTGATTTCATTGTGCCACTTGGAGGTGATATCTTTAAGTTTCCTTTCTTTTCATATTTTCAAGGTGCATGTAGCCTAACCAGTGTTGTGAATGAAAACATCGCCATTGAAAGGTCTAAACCAACACTTCTATATTTTAGAAATAGCACTAGCGAAACCATATAATGATATTGACCACCGTACAATATAACGAATTACATTACAAGCTCAAGCGCGATTATGTATGGCTGAACATACAATGCCCAAGTTTTTCGTCGTTTTCAAAGGTCAATGACGATGGTTGGCTTTGCGCTTTCCACGGGATTAGATATGAGATACACTTATTGTACAGATAAAGTTGGTACAAACTACAGTTTATTATATCCCAAGAATTGATAGACATATATCTGGTACACTCGACGAATAGAAGTTTCGTATCCGAGAAATGTTAAGAAATGCAACCATTTGAATGTTTTGAAAAACAATGAAATACAATTTGTAGTGACGTCGAATGTTCCAGGCAATTATCCCAATATGGAATATTCTTCCGAAGTAAATACCCATATATCTTTAGCATCATCTAGCGAAGTTGTGTTTTAGTCGCATTGCTTTACAGAGAAATTAAATAGATATATGGTTTAAATTCTGCTACCACTGCTTCCCATTGCGTTGTACTGCCAAGGCACCTGATGGCACTATATACATGTAAAGTTTACCCTTTTCGATCCGTTTGTCATTATTTACTCAAAAATATCCAGTCTTTCATTATCATTTTTTTTTTGTCGATAGAATTGACATACAAAAAATGGGAAAGGCGGGAACAACGTAACGAAGTATAAGGGAACGAAATGCGAAATCTGTCTTTACAATATGTTGATATTCCTTGTACGACACTTTTCTTCATTCTTCTAACGTTTGTTTCCACTTTAGAGTGCAATTTGGCGCATGAACAAGAAGCATTTCGGAGTACAAAATATTGCTAAGAACTGAGATCTCTGCAACCAGATTCTTATAAAGTCACTAGTAGAAACTGGCTATGGTTTAATCCGTTCACCATTTCACGGCACTGTGGTACGAACATGTTCAAACACCTTACAACTGTAACGGTATGAAGTGTAAAGTTATTATACTAAGGAGAAATAAGGGAACTTCAAAAATAACAAGCTATACTGGTGATAGGAGGTTATATCGAGTTTATTCTGAAAGCGAACGACTGGCCATAGAAGGTAATACTTTATTTATTCTGTAAGGGCAAACAGAAGGAAAAGATTACATCTTACTGGTAACTTCGAGAAAACTGTGAATTATATGTTAAAGACTGTAGAATCTCGGAAAGATCAGGAAAGGGTAGGTTTCATTTTTGAAGACAAGTGACTTACAGAAATACAACATTTTGAAGAGAGACATGATTGATTAATCTAAAATGACGATTGTAAATGTAGGTTTACTCTGCATACGAACTCATTCTAAGCCTTGTATGGAAGGTATATATGTGAACGTGAAGAAAGACTATGCCATGTCTACTGAAGTAAATGCTAACATGGCAACTTGTTTAGCTTATGTGAGAAATTTGTACTGTTAATTAATGATTCAATGAAATTAATGTTTTCTTCAAACAAACATTATCTGCTCGGAACAAATGATTGATATATTACTGAAAAAGAAACAGTTTTCAGCGAATTTTACTCACTTTGCTGTATACATTTACGTTCATAACTTTCAAAACTTCGTATCTTCGCGATTAAACATGATGTCATGATTTGTTTGTCAACTATTAGAGCAGAAAATTTACAAACGTGTATTTTTATTTATCTATAAACAGTCCATTTTTACCACTGGTATATTCAGTAATGACTCTACAAACAACATACTCACACTTTATCATGTTTTATGTTTCTTGGTATGGAATCAAATAAGTCACAATTGAGATATCTGTAGATAAAAATAGTAAATTATGAAACCATAGAAAGTATTTAGTTATACATAGGCTACACATTACCGTATGCTTATATTTCCCCGACACAATTCTTCAATAGTACATTAAAGCTAACGATCAAAGGGCGAGAATAGATTGACAGTCACTGAAACGGTCAGACAGGTCGTACCTCCTTTACTTTATCTCGTAGGCATTCTCATCTGGATAGACTCCTTGTCAAGTCGCGCAGTTCTTTGTCTTACATGGGAACAAGTTAACAGCTTTGCAGTTGTTAAAGTGTCACCTGTAACACATGTTACCGTGTTACGAACACAAAGTAGTAATTACTGATGCACGATTATGGGACACGAACAGTAGTTGCTGTACCAACTATTAGTATCGGCTGGTTGTATCCTTGGAACTGAGCTAATATTAGAATAGGTAGTCCAGCCAATGTAATTGAGAAGACTCGGATATTTAGAGGGACATTTTGAAAAAGTGGTTTAGAGATACAACCTGGACTAATGGCAGTCTCTAAAAACGGGTTGCATTGAGCTACCAAGTTATGACCAAAGCCATCATTGAGTTTTAAAGGCAGACAAGAAGAGCAGCCACTGTAAGGAAAAATCAGTAGCGCCATCGGTTCTAGCCCACGCTACGCATGTCATCCAATCTTTGCAAGAGCTATGAATGAAACTTTACCAGCTTAAGCTGAAGAGTGTGATATGATCTAATAGCAATAATGTGTAATGAGTATCATACAATTGATATGTGTCACCAGCAGTCGTGCAAATGTACACGTAACAGATTACTACGTTTCTGATTCTTGCTTTCTTTAGTTAGTTCGTTACGGTTAGTTGGCGTTTGTTGTATGCAACACGATGACCATAAAATCACAGCTATACTCTTTGAGCCGACGGTAGATAAGAAAATGATGCATCCTGTATGAACAGAAGCATTTAGATGATAGTTTACAGACATGTTTCAAATAGTTCTACTTATTGTCATGTCTTTTGGAAGTTATATTTAGAAGTAGTCATGTCTATAAGTACGACAGTTTATTGGACTTATGGTCACGCAAGGTACCCGCACACAGTGTTATTGAAGACCATGCCGTTCGGCATTCACACATTGATAGTAATGTCCACATATAGTGGTAACCCCATTCTAACCCCATTCTATCTTTCACAACATATATACGCGTTACAGTTCATGTTTGGTACTCACATACAATATTATGGCAACATTTTATATCCATATTGTTGCACTAATCGTCCTTTTGGTTGGTACCGATGGACATTCTCGGTACCCACGTAGAGTACTCATTGCCATATTGGGTACGCACATATAGCGGTACTCGTATCTACGTTTTTCATACTCACATTGAAGTATTAATCGGTATCTTCACGAAGGACTCTAGGGCAAAGTATTTTATTTCATTCCTGTATATTTGCCTGGAGATATAAGATAAAATAAGAACAATAAAATAATTTCAAATAAAATTGGTTTCTTTCGTTTCATAGTGGAATACATAGAAAAGATCAAATGAAAACAGAGGGAAACTTGGACAGATTGTTCTTCATATGTCATACTCATATTAAATAATGTTTTACTTCAAGTAAATTAATGACGAGTTCCTTACAATTGCGCCAAAACGTTGCTTCCGAAAGGATTTCCAGTGATGTTAGTTAAGTTGTTTTGAAACAGATATCTGAAGATAGTTCATGAGAAGTGGGATACAAACCAGTAAAAACACATGAAACGCGAATCAGAATCTTGAGAATTACAATAGTTGCTTTATAGTTACCTTATAGTTACATTATAGTTACTTTAGTTTCTTTTCCATTAGTTTGTCAGTGTTATTGAATTTGTGGATATAATTTTGTGATTTATTGTAGTTGAGTCTTCGTAAACTATTCGACTTGGATTGAATATTTAAATTAAAGTTAAATGTCGTTGTTTAAGTTTGTACCCATTTTTCAACAGACATTATTTTATATAAATATTCACAAGAACCAGACAGAAAACATAACAGGAGAATAGAAATAAAACAGATGCAATGATTTATTTGTGAAATACACTGGAGAGTAGAATTTGGTTATGTTGATTGTAATATTTTGTTTGAGTTATCATTCAATTTTCGATTACTCCTGAAGATTTACATTAACATTGATCGTTTAACAAAGCCAACGCTACAGAAGGAAATAAATATGAAGTATAGCATAAATAAAGTTACAATAATGTCGCAAAAATTAAGTAAATATATATATTTGTGATGGTACATAGCTTGCGTTATTCTTAGACAAAACACAGAATGTCACAGAAACGGCTGTTAAAAACGTATCAATTAATTTTAATCAATTTTGGAAAATAGTTTATCATGTTTATGATATGGCTTCAATACTTACATGTACCACAGATTCATCCAGTGAAATGAATTATCTTCAATGGTATGAATCTGATTGTTAAACAAGCATCTGAAAGAAAGAATGCTTTTGTTGCAGATTTATGCAGATACACAGTCCGTTTTCATATGACAAAATTTATCGTTGGACCCAAAAAAGAACCAAAACAAACATGAGAATTAGCATCGTTTTAAACAGTAACAAGAAAGAGTAACATCCACAGCAACAACAACTGTCGCATGTAAATAATGGCCTGTAGCATCAAAATCATATTTTTAATCTTGTTTATTTTTTATTAATTTGTTAATGTGAGGCAATACACCAGTTCAAAACAAATTGGAAGTAAAAACATGATATATGCCTTGGATAAACAATTCTTCTGCATGACTGGTTATGTGTATGACTATATTAAGTTAGGCATAACTGAATTAACGTACATTCGCCCGCCTGATCGTTAATTAAGGCCGTTAAGTAAGCTTGTATTGACAATCTACAATGCATTCCTTTTACAGATAATCTACATGCTAATTCTCATGACTATTAAGAAGTGCATCATCAGTCATCTGTAGTGCGGAACAGGCTTCAGGCTGGTGAACGGTAACCCGTTGGTGCGATACTTCTTGATTTTGTGCCTTTATGCTGTGAATATATTTTTGATACCACGATGACTTTTGATGCTGTGAAAATGTTTTTAATATTGGCATTGATGATGCAATTAATTTGTTTCAAAGATGGATTTGCCAACCTTCTTTTAAAAAGCTCAAAAGTTGTGACAGAATGATATATTATACTTAATACTATGGTGTATAGTTGTAACTTATTTGATTTGAAATTGTAGGAATCCACCCCAGTCTATAAGATTTCAACGTAATTATGAATATTTACTAAGCTTGCGCAAATAAAAAGTTCATTTCGAATGGCACAGTTGGTGCCGAC
The DNA here is from genome assembly GCA_020650975.1 of Apostichopus californicus. Classification (NCBI taxonomy): domain Eukaryota; kingdom Metazoa; phylum Echinodermata; class Holothuroidea; order Aspidochirotida; family Stichopodidae; genus Apostichopus; species Apostichopus californicus. Next base: position 8,647 of record JAIPMN010022831.1, read on the forward strand.
ATCGCGATACGTAGACCGATATATCCACTCGCCAAGCTGTTGCACGTTCATGTCCTTGGTAACAAAGTAAAATAATTTCTCTTGACAGCACATATAGTCTTTAAAGCCTCGAAGATTATGCAAATTGTTTTACTGATTTTTTGTGAGGTTCTAACTTTATGATCTTTGTGTCTGACTAAGTAGGCAATCATCCTTTAAAATTAAAAAAAAAACAGTAAACATGAACAAGTTGTCGCATAATTCTGAACAGCATTATGATAAATGTTTGAAAGGGCTTGTATACTCAAGGTACGATATAATTAAAACAACTAACCAAACTCTTGAAATATTCCATAAAAAATACTTACAAGTATTCTAACTTATCCAGACCAAGGAAATCATCTCGTTTGATAATCTTAATTTGATTTCTCTGTAGCATGAGCGTGGTCAGCTTATAATCTTCTGTTTGATTGAAAACGCCGAATCCAATCTGGGGGAGGTCGTTTTTCGACAAGTCTCTTTTGATAAACATTGGCATGTTAAGAAATCGAAGAATAACATGACATTGTACTTAAAAGAACTCATTTATTATATAAAATGTCGCACTGCTTCCGAATGTAGAATAGCCTATATCTATAAGATACCAAAATGCTGATGAATCTGCTGATCCTTATGCTGGGTGTGATAATATGCTTGTTCTAAGAAGGATATGTACTCAGTGTGCTGATCACAACTCTGAAAGATTGTTGACTTGTACGTAGAATGTGTGGTATATCGTGTTGTCGTGTACCGCATATGGCAATGCACATCACAAATAGCATGTACATGTACCACGTAGCAGCGGCAAGTGTGTTTATACTTAGAGAGTATAGATACATCTTTAAGAATATGGACATTTATTTCTATCTACTTACCTTCCAGGTGAAGATAAAGCTGTACTTTGTAAGAAATCATCCTTGGATGGGCAATTGCTCTCCAACTTAGAGTGTTATATATACTTACCTGGCAGCCTTCTAAACTAGCTTTAACTGGCAAATAATAATTGTAATTAAGACTGGCAAATAATAGCCTCTCCGTTTGCTAGTATATTATTTCAACGAACAATTGGAGATAATAAGATGACTGGTGTCTTTCTAACGTTTGAACTTTGGATTTGCTTCTTGGGTCTCGGCCAAGATGAGATGCAAATGAGAAAACAATGTGGTGAACTATACTTAACATCAGATCTCTGTGATCATGCTTACATTGTTGTCCTTTACAAGTAATACTGTTTTATGTTTAACTGAAACATTATTCATATACATTTCTTTTGTATTAAAATACATTGTCAACGTTAAAATAACTCAATTTACTAAGCCCACATGATTATGTAACCTGTAAGGTAACAATGTTGCCCTTTTGCTGTAGCATCATCGCTTAATAGAACGTTGTAAACATGTCTTCCTGTGCATCTGGTATTTTGATGAACTGGCAACTAAACCACCAGAATGCATAGGTTATACTTACAGTACGAGTAAGTTAACGAGACCTTGAAAAGCGTCAACCTGCATTGTTGTTATCTTGTTCGATTCCAAATACCTTTGAAAAAAAAAACCAGAATGTCATGTCATGTCGCAAGGAAATTTGAATATGTTAGCTGGACACTCAGAGATTACTAATAAGCGGATATATATAACAAGGTATTGGATGGTATCATTCGAACAGAATTTATTTTCTTGAATCCTTTTTGTAGAGTTAAGTAAAACAGCTTTGATTGCCTATATGCTACATGACACCAATATTTACAAATATGAATTTGTTGCAACGTAGTGTATCTCTTTACCCCCCCCCCCCCCACCTCGCTCTCTCTCTCTGCAGTGATCCCGACCGTATCATAGCTTCAGTATAATTCGTATAGTTGTGGGTACGGTCGAGTCGAATAAAGTTGCTAATCATGTAGATAGATTTGATGCAGCTTTACACATGTTATCATGGGAATGTATAAAGAAAAAAAGTGAAACACTCACAGATTCTGAAGAGATGGCATTCCTGTAAAGGCTCCCTTTGGCAATATGTTAATTTCATTTTCGTTCATTCGACTGAAACAAAAATAAAGTAAGTAGTGTGAAATCTGTCTGTATGCTTTATAAGTGCTTTCACTTATTTTTCTCCATCCAATACATAAAATAGTTGTACTTGAGTCACCAGAGAATAATTTACTGTTAGCTTCAGATCATATACACAAAACACTACTTAATTGCTATTGAGTTTGTTCATTCTTCTTCTTGTATGAATACAAACAAAGGAATACACTGCGAAAGGATTTCCCGTAAAATAGTTTGTATATCGTTTTCACGTAGGTGTACAACGTGAACTAATTTTGTTGTGATATGTAGCCCGAATATCAAAGAAAACAAATATTTCGGGGAATTACTTTAAATTTGTTGAACTATTAATCTTAGGGAAGCTGATACAACGAACGCAAGTGAACCATGGTTTGGTGTTAGGACCACAATACTAAGCTAATAGAATTAATATACACATGCTATAAACACATGCTATAAACACATGCTAAACACAATGCTAAACACATGCTAAACACATGCTTAACACATGCTTCGGTAAACCAGGGTTTGGGTTTTAGGAGCAAAATAATAAGCTAATTCTATTAATATACACATGCCACGTACATGCTATAAACACATGCTATAAACACATGCTAAACATATGCTAAACACATGCTATAAACACATGCTAAACACATGCTAAACACATGCTAAACACATGCTAAAAACACATGATATAAACACATGCTTTGGTTAACCATGGTTTGGTTTTAGGAGCACAATACTAAGCTAATAATATTAACACATGCTATAAACACATGCTACGTACATGCTACTGAAAGAAAACAAAACTTCTAAAGGTACCAGTCATGATCAACATATGATAGAGTAAACGCTTGGCTAAACTTGGTTTTAATAAATGTGTAATTTCCACACTGATCTCCCATTCATAGTATATTAACGTGATCACTTACAGGTAATCCAGGTTTGAGAGTCCTTGAAATGTTCCTTCCTGGAGTAGTTTGATTTTGCTGTTTTGTAAATATCTGCAGGGAAAAGAATGGCGGAATATATCTAACAGTTTGATATAATTACTCCTTTCCGTATCTGTCAAACATTGAAGAGTCAGATCCCTCAATCATCTGTCGGGATATATTCTCCAATATTCCTAAGACTCTACGTTCGTGGTAGAATCAAATGAAATACCTTTAATAGAGGAATTGATCGTCCGAAGTCATTAGAAATACATCGAAAAAAATCAAAAACGTACACTGGAATTCGAAAGTTGGCCAAAATAAATTCACTTCTGATCGGGTATGCTCGTCAGCCAAATACTCTTCGGCATTAAAGCTCAGTACTTGTTTGCCAAATTGAAACTCCGACCATTCCAGCTTACTGCACTAAATGCTCAGTGAAAATGACACAGTTCTGTGCAATTTTCATATCAATATTCATCATTTTTATTGAGTTATCTGTCGTTAAAAAGTTTGAGCTGAATATAATTTGCCAGATTCATTAACGAGTCCGTCAATTATACAAAGCTTCTATCAAAATTGTGCAAGCCCCGCCCAAAAGATCATACGCCAATCAAATCTCTCTTGTTTGTTAACGACCGTTAGGCCTAAGCTTACTTTTACTTTCGTGGCTGTAGTCTGTCTTAGGTCCTTTCTCTTGAATATTATCTTTCTCTCGGTCTCACCGATATAGCTTGAGACATTGTGTCATTTACTTCCATTGCAATAAATAAACAGGTGTTTTCAGACGTTTCCTCCATGGGGTTGTAAAAGGTGGACTATACGAATATAGGACTGCGTTAAAATCTTGATCGGGCCCATGTGTAGACTATTTTGTTAACACTAGTGTAATGAACATGCTTACATGGGCGGTCGCAGTTTTTTTTTACGGTAAATCGTTCGCGCCATAAAGGCAAAAGAAAATTTCTTTCTTTCGATTGCGACAGCTTTTCTCCATTAAACCCACCTGGTCAAAGTGTATTTAGAATAAGAAACATTGAATCTACTTCGGAAGTTTGTTTTCCGATATTCATCAGCAAACAGGTATTGAGATTTTAAGCTGAATTTATAATACAGTACAAACAGCGCTTTTTGGATAATATAATTATCAGTATGAGGCAAGTAACATTTCCCCATGGGGGCCAAATCCCCCTCCCCCCGCGACCCAAAATGTCCAACCGACAGGCCGAAATCTTGCCTCCAATAGGGCCACTCCCTCCGTGCCTCCGACTAAAATGATTATCCCCTCAGTAATGCATCGTTTTCATGATATTCCTCTATCATACGATATTTAAGAAGGTAATGAAGGGCATTCCGAGCGTGAGAAAGATTTTTTTATAATGTTAGATTTCACACCGAACGTGGCATGTTCGTTTCCGATGGAAAATGATCTTTTATATCTCGCTCAGGAAGAGGAGCCTCTTTGGTAATTAGTTGTTATTATTTTTTCACTAGGTTCTTCGACCTTTTCCTTACAAGTATGTTATAATCGATAAATTGTAAATACGGTAGTTCCCTACGAAGATTTCCCCACATTTTCCTCCTCCATGGGACAAATCGTATTCCGGTACCGCCATCATCACCACTCACAGAAACACCAGCTCGAGGGTTTGATATATCACTTGTAGCTTATGGTGAATTTTGTTTACTCGTTTTCACTTGATATGGTTCCGCTTCTCTTTGATCTTCCCCTCAAGGCATGGGATGCGAAAGCACATGAACAGGGTTCATCCCTCGTACACCTTTAATGCGAACAATATGCCCGCCATTTTAGAAACGACTCTGAATTTAAAAAGACGTCAACAAAACCATCACCGACCAAATAAAGTAGATAAAGCAGACAAAATGCCCATGCAGCACAAGCGGGTTGAATCAATTTAATGTTGTTTTACTATTATAACATTAAAATGAAGAATACATATAGAGTCAGGCTTACAGCAATCATTTATATGAGGGAGATGTATGGCTATGTTATTGGTACTGTGTTTCGCATAGAACAGTTTCAAAAACTCGTAGACCACCACCAGCACCATCACTATCACAACCACCACCAATATTAAAAGACATTCAAGAGCAAGGAGAGCAAGACACAACAGATATTATTCTAATCAAGGAGTGTTAGCTGGTGGCTCATGAGTGTTAACTCAAGGAGGGTGAACACAAGGAGTGTCAGCTCAGTGGTTATAACGCCGGTGCCTTCCAATCATAAAGTCTCCAGTTCGAGTCACTCCAAGATTAATATATGTCGTCCAGTTACAAAATTGTTGACAATTGACAATTCATAATCATGGACGTTAAATATGAATCTAAGAGACTGACTTCGGTTAGCTTGCGGCTTTGATATAAGCCAATGATGGCTTCTTCGCGCGTTCCTGCTTGCAGGAGGATCGAAAATACATACTCGAAGACCCTGCACAAATAACACCATACACCCACGATGCTATGATAGAGGACTTACAAGTGCAGTGTCTATACCAAAATCACTGGGGGAGGGGTGGTGGCAATCAGAAGTCATCACCGAATACAGAAAAGAGTTCAAGATATGTATAATTTTAGGTAAAACCCAGAAACATCACTCATATCATCATAATGTTCCAAAAGGTTAGAATCTGTACAACACGATCAGATAATTAAACATTCTACATTAAATGCCTCTTTTGGCTTTATACTTCACAATAAGTTAAATGGTGAACTAAGATACTTTCATTTTTCTTACAATAACCATCGATTGTTTGTTCGATCTATTGTCAGCTGTCACCGTCAAGACATCGATCGTTTTATTGTATTCTTTAATAGTCAGGATCGAACAATTACTGATGAATCAGACTTGAGGGAAGAATCTATTTGGGTCATAGAACTAGTCACTAACATGGCAGTCTATGTGAATATTTCCTTTGATAGGTGCGCCATCTGCAGGTTTTTATTGAAGTTTTAAAAAGTAGATATATTTTATCCATGGCTAGATAAACAAGAAAAAAAAATTACCCTACACAGACAATTTATGTTTTTTCACATGTCCAGCATATCGTTTTAAATCAATTAAAGGTAGCTCAGTAGCGACATCGATAGAACTGTATAATAAATATCAAAATGCCGCCCGAGGGTAAAAAGGATTCCAGTTAAGTATATCAAAGGAATTGCGTGACATTGAGAAAATCTTCGAATGCAACATATTTGTGAATGAACTCAATGACCAGACAATGTATATATGACCAGACAATGTGTGACGTGAAAATGGTAGCCGAACTGCTGCACCCCTCCCCCCCCCCCCCCCCTTGAAGGTACCTTGTGGCAATGTACCTCAATTATGACAAATTCATGATTTCTCCTATATTGCTGATGTATAAGCATACGCCAAAACATTTCGTAGTACTAGCTGTCAACGATTATCTATCAACACCCATTTACCACAATGTAAGCAAACTGTAACGTATCCACGAGGTGTTGTATTTCAATTGACAGATTTTTAGATATCGAAAACCACTTAGCTCCGGATGTAGTTATAACAATTTCTTCAAGCCTACAAATGTCAAGAAACAAAAGCCTTCTTCCCGTACGATTGGATTGATGATCTTGGTAAATTATCAATGACATCTTTACCGCGATATGGGAGTTTCTATAATAAAGAAAAGGGTGTCCAATGAGGAATAGATGTATTGTCAGCAGGTGTGGCAGGATCAACACATGGCAACGTTCCGCGATTTTTTAGAATGGTACAATAACAAAGATGATGTCCCGTTTTTATGAGCGTTAGATAAAACTTCTTTATGTTTTACAGAGATATAGAGATTGATATGTTCAAGCAGAGTAAATCCGTCATGGACTGACATTGAGATACATCTTCAAAGATATTGAGAAAGATTTTTTTGCCTTTTCCCAAAGATTTGTACCGTCTCTTAAAAGACAAAGTCGTGGTGGGCCGTCCATTACTTTTCACTGTTACCAGGCAAATAATAGGACGCATATACGATATAGTAACTTGGGTGGGCAGGTTTAAGGCTTCGATGCAAACGCACTCTATCTGTGGGTTATTATGCAGGACATGCCTACATGAATCGTAGTGCGCTGTAGGGAAGGAATAGGCTTCAGGAGCGAATTCATTCATTGTCTACAAAAGACGGCATCAGGATAGTTGGTATAGGACGCTAAGCAAAGGGGTTGGTATAAACGACATATGCTCAACGGGAAGGAAGTACGGTTTGAGAAGCAAAAGTTACCTCTTGATGGTTTTAGCAGAAATGGCAGTCAAATTACCATTTTTCGGGTGCTATTCGGGTGTTATTGGCACGGCCATTTAGGTGCGTTAAACGAGAGTAGGACTTATAACGAGGTCAAGGGGTGCCTTTATATGGTTTGTATCATGAAACAGTCACCATTTTTACGTATTTAAAATCGGTAGGTGCTAACTTTGTTGAGAAATGGGAGTGTTAATGGTTAGCAGAGCAACAACTTAACCTCGATATCAGATGATATTTACTGGAACTGTTTCCCTATCCCACGCAGGAGAGTACGCAAAGTCAGGGAACGATCTCTTATCATGTGTGAAAATTGGGAGAGTTTTCGGGGTGATGGAATGTGATATTGAAGCACCAAGCTAACTGAGGGAAACTTGTGGAGGAATGCCTCGCATATATAAGAACGCAGAGGTGATAACATCGGTGAACACATGGCAGAGCACGCCGAAACACAAAACACCTCTCCTTCGATGGCACATCGACCACGGGCTCGTCGTCAGCAGAATATATCAAGGAGCCCAATTTATACCAAAAGCCATATTCCAACGTATTAATTCCGTATTTAGGAGATGGTTTGTACGTAGTCGTTCTACACAAGCGTGGAATTAGATCTCCCCATCCAAATCAGATTTTAGTTTAGTTTAGTAGAAAAAGGATCAGGAGGGACACTTAAGTCCCCATCAAGGACCCTATAGAGAGAGAAAAAAACCGAAGACACAACACTCAGACCCAATTACAATGCTTAGAGTGCTTGTCCAAAGCATTCTTAAACCCATTGAAATTACTTGCAAGTACAACTTTCGCAGGCAAACCGTTCCACTCATTCAAAACCCTATTAGAACAAAAGGTTTTGCCGAATATTAATCATACTATGTGACTTTTGAAGTTTGACCTCTGGTACAACTACTGTTAGCAAACATGAAAAATTCGGTAAAGGATAAATTGTCAAAACCATACACAATCTTGAAAACCTGAATCAAGTCCCCACGTAACATCCTAAGCTCCAGTGTGGTGAGATACAACAGTTGTAACCGTCTATAATAAGGAACACTCTTTAAGGAACTAATCATCCTAGTAGCCCTCCTCTGGACCTTTTCAAGTACTTCCTTATCCTTAGCAAAGTATGGGTTTCAAGACTGCACAGCATACTCCAGATGAGGCCTAACCAACTGCTTATAAAGCCTAACTACGATGTCCTCTTTCAGAAAACTGAAGTTCCTCTTGATCATACCCAAAACCCTATTACCTCTGTTAGCAGCTTCAAGACAATGTTTAGAAGGTTGCAGAGATGAGTCAATGTAGATACCTGCAGTAGGTCTCTTCCAACAGAGACCTCCTGTAACTCCACACCATTAAGATTGTATGCAAACTTATGGTTACTACTACCAATGTGCATTACCTTACATTTATCAATATTAAAAAGCATTTGCCACCCCTGAGACCAGGAAAAAACCTTATCCAAATCCGTTTGAAACTTCTCAAACTTCTCCGTTTGAAACTTTTTCAATTTTGCTACGATTTTATGTCAAAATGTGTTGACCCCGTTATTTTCAGTACTGTGATACTGATTCGGCTCATTTGGTTATTTTCGGTAGCATCACTGGAAGATGTAAATAATTCAGGCATGAAATCTTTGTTTGAACAAGAAGAAACATCTCTGGTTTCCCGATCGGACACCCCTGAACAGACAACAATACGACAAAAGCACACCGGGTTTATTTAAACTGGAAAGATAAGTTCTCGGAGGTTGTACAAAATAAGTGTTCTGTACAAGCATCGAAAAGAGGTTTTGAAATAAGTGATGATCAGATGCAAACTTACATTCAAGAGAAAACGGCTCTTTTCTACTTATAAATCAAAAGAAAAGTGTGTGGATATTGTGTTTCTACAACACCCTTATATTGTTAAGTCTAACCCATAGTCACGGAATATTGCTGTGTGCTTTTAAACTACATGTGTGATCCTTGTATAAATATAATTAAATGCATTCAAACAACTCGTCTGTCTATTCTGCTTGTTGTCAATAAAGTGTACGATGAATCGTTGCGACACCCTAGTAATCCCTCGAAGAACCATTGTAAACAATATCTCTAAATAAATTACTCACAAGGATGAGAGTGATGATAGACCTTCGAACGATTTTGCCGGTAAACTGTTCAGTTCATTGTGATTTAAATACCTGCAAACAACAAAAGTCATTGTTACTGTTTTATGTTTGTTAAATTCTTACGAGTATAACGACAGAAATTGACAGGGAATATGAAATATGAGGAAATTTGAAAGAGAAAAAAAGATGTTTGCTAGAAAGGAATTCGAACCACCGATCTTCAGTTTACACGATATGTGCCTTATCAAGTGAGATATCCAGCCATAGCTAGTAGTTATCCCTTTATATCATCATATCTATGCGTAGGATGGAAGGTGGTGTGGGCATAGATGCCGGTCCATAGTAATTAGCCATAGTACCTTGCAAATACTGCAACCAGGGTTCACAACTAGTTTCATTCGACACAGCTAAGAAAGTTACAGGAATAGTTTTAAAGAGGAATTCGATTTTCATTTTGTTTTACAATAATAAATCAACTTGTAGAAAAAGGGCTCATCTTAAAGCAATATTGGTGCTTCATTTAAATGCCATTTTGTATTATCAAGTGGTACTAATGATTCTGCAGCAACAGTTACTTACAATGATGAAAGTGACGACATATCTTCAAACAGCGTCAATGGCAAAAATTGAAGTTTATTCCAGTCCAGCTGCCTGAAATGAGTACGTAAAAGGAACGACATTTTGGCTAATCAAATGTGGTTGAAGTAGGGAATAAAGGTAAATTAACATTTCCTAATGCATAGACAAACGTTGGTGGGTCCCAATCCGGTTAACGAAAGACTAAAACAGCTTTAGGAAGTAAGTGTAGGTTGAATGTAGGTCCAGACGTGGGCTCTTAATTGACAATTAGGGCGACTCAGCCCCAAGTGGGACACTATTATGTTCTTTTTTCTTAAATTTTAAACGACAGGGAACTTTTTAGCTATATTTGTTTTCATTATTTTTCATCATGAAGACAGTTTTCAAATTAAAAGAAAGGTTTTTCATGGAACTTGGGGGCGGGCGCTAAACTGTGTCCGCTTGCTCCGCCATCCTAGATGAGAGATAACAATGTGATATAAGCCGGATTTCTCCATTATAACCACCAATGACTACTTACAAATCGTTAACTAACGAAAGATCTTCAAAGAGCTTCTCTGGCAACGTTTGTAGGAAGTTGTCTTGTAAATAACTGAAGATGATTGGATAGAGCAATAATTTAATTTCTAGAGCCGCACGAACTTAAATCAATCATAAATACATATA
>JAIPMN010022836.1:0-12933 GCA_020650975.1 Apostichopus californicus
AATTTCTTGTGACCTTGTTTTGTATGAAGTTGTGCAGGCTTTGACAAATACTACGCGAGTTTGATTGTAGACATGCTAAAAATAGCAAAATACTGTATTTTGGGTAAGGTTGTATGTTTACTATAAATACTTTCAGGTATTTGCCATAGTCATGGAATTCTATTTTATAAATTCTTAAAAGCTTATCTATCTACTTTCATACACCCCTCCTCACTTGTCTCTCTCTCCATATCCCACTAATCCCTCAAATCCCCCCTCTAATCCCCCAATTCATGTCCATTGCCTTTTTGTAAACAACTTAACAATCAAGAGAAAACTACAGTATATCTATTCACAAATAATTTCTTGTGACCTTGTTTTGTATGAAGTTGTGCAGGCTTTGACAAATACTACGCGAGTTTGATTGTAGACATGCTAAAAATAGCAAAATACTGTATTTTGGGTAAGGGTTGTATGTTTACTATAAATACTTTCAGGTATTTGCCACAGTCATGGAATTCTATTTTATAAATTCTTAAAAGCTTATCTGTCTACTTTCAAACACCCCTCCTCACTTGTGTCTCTCTCTCCATATCCCACTAATCCCTCCAATCCCCCTCTAATCCCTTGAATCGCCTCTAATCCATAGCTACCCTGATATGTTGCATCCTTCTACCATGACATAACCTTATTGGAGTAAAAGTACACCCTGCTGAGTAAACATGGGCATGCTTCAATCCTACTGAGTTCCCTTTTTTGATCTGTCATATTTCATTTTGGCAATTCACCCTGCTGATTCACCTACACATGACCCTAACATGGATACCCTGTTGAGGTATCACACATGCATCCATCCTTAGGCATCATAATATCATGTTGCTATTATCTCAAGCTACAGATACTAAATTTGCCCTATGTGTGTTCTCTTTTCGGTTTGGCAATCTATCTCTCTGATTGACCCACACATGACCCGAACATGTACCCTACCTGTCCCTGTGTATAACATGTTTTCCATACTCAGAGGTATAACATTATGTGAACCTGCTGTGAAGGCTTAGGATTTCAGAAGTTTTACTTGCTCTACTGCAAGTCTTTGGAATCAGTTACCAGACCATCTTTGAACTTGTTCTAATCTATCCACTTTTAATAGTTTACTGAAGACTCATTTTTTCTGTTGTACATTTCATTGTTGATGCTTTCCACTTCGTGGAGCGCCATGGGCAGTTACTCGTTTCTTGTAGTGGCGCTATATAAATCTATGTTATTATAATTAGTAGTATTATGTTGCTCTTGGCACTAAGCTAAATTTGTCTCTGATATTTTCATAAATCTACTTCAACTCCTTCAAGTCTTATGTTGAATTTTGACAATTCTGTAGTATCATTCTGGAACTTGTGGTATCATAGCAGGCCTCGACAAATATTTTTAAAAGTACTCGCCATTTGACGAGCGTGACTAAAAATCTACGCCAAAACGCACAATTCACTTGCCACTATAATCGCTGTTCAAGTCTCCATGGTACAGATCTACAACATCAATACTTTCTGTGAACAAAGGTTAGGCACTTAGGCTACGTAATTGCACATTGGAAATTATGTTTCTGTGCAGTATGAAATTTAACCTTTTTTTCACCAATACTGTAGTAGGTGATGAACAAAGTAAAACATGTTGCAGAATTATAAATAAGGAGCTAGGCCTACTGTAGTGTCTCAATCAATAAAAAAAATAGTAGATACAAAGATAGTGTGGCTTCTGTTACATTAGGGTTCCTCTAGTACTAGACATAGATACAGTAGCTAGATGTTTGCATGTATGGTATGTATTTTAGATCCTCCTGCAAGCAGGAACTCGCGAAGAAGCCTCATTGGCTTATCAAAGCCGCAAGCTGACCGAAGTCAGTCTTTTGGATTCATATTTAACGTCCATGATTATGAATTGTCAATTGTCAACAACTCTGTAACTGGACGACATACATTAATCTTGGAGTGTCTCGAACTCGGGACCTTATGATTGAAAGGCACAGGCATTAACCACTGAGCTTACACTCCATGTGCGCCATTCCTTAGCCTACAGTACCTCAGTGCTACTTTGAATAGCTACTCGATAAACTTCATACATTTCCCCAATTACTTATTTTGTTTTTTAGCTGCAGATTGGTGCATGAAAAATATCGACTATCATGCCCATGAAATAATGTTGACATAGATGCCCCATCTTTATCTCAGTCATTTTATTATCAAACAAAATTAGTAATCAAAAATTGTTTGAAACATTAGCATTATTTCCCACCAGTAAACTTTAAGATATAGAGGTATGGTTGTATGGACAATCGCTTGAAATATGCCTGTATTATTTGTGTCGTTTCTCTGTGTGTTTTCATTCACTTTGGAAAAACATGCCTTGATGCCCATCACTTTTTGCTACCATGCCCATTTGATTAAACTCAAAATATGCCTTGGTCCCCCCCCCCCCCTTAGCCATTTCATGAGGATCCAAGGCTAGTTTGAACTCACCCTTAAAATAATGCCGTGCCCATCTTGATTCTTTACTTTGCTCCTCGCATACCTGTCTCCCCACAACCTTCTAAAGCACCATTCCCTTCTATCCTGATGTCTACCTGATGTTCTACCCTGATTCAAGCCCTAATGACAAGATGGTATCACATCCTCTCATTAATAAAATCAACTGAAAAGAGTGAACAACGTACAAAATCAAGTTAAATGGAATTTCAAGCGTATTATGTAGTCAACGGCTGCTTACTGTGTATTGGGATGAGGCCTTGGGAGCCAATTTTCAAAGCGAGTGTATTCAGTCAAACAGGAAGCGGTTATCAAATATTAGAGAGTTTTTAGGTTACTGAATAATATATCTTTGATCCCTGCCTTTGTTATTCCTTAAACATTTAACCGTTTGTATGTCGGTCATCTGGGGGCATTGAAGCAGCTGCCCGTGAGGTTTGAATGTTGAATTTTATGCCGCCCTGCTTTTACTGATCTGCAGGGTCAGATCATGCACTCATATTAGCTAAATGCAGTACCTGGCTATGTATTGCTTTGGTCATTTCAGGCCAGCTGGGGTCAAATTTGTTGTGTTTTTCTCAAGATACATGACTAACTATGTACAAAGTTTCTATAAATGGTAGATTATTCTTGTAATTTGCAATGTTCAGGGTCATTGTCATGTCAATGGTATAATACATCATTGTCAATTGGAGGATGTGAGGGTCCACTTCAGTACTTTGGTCTCCATGGGCGGCAGTCTTTTAACAGTCATGTCAGTATTATTCTAAATTAACATACTTTACCTCTCTTTCTTATTCTCAGTCACTGTTAGACAAAAATCCTGGTGTTTATATAAACGTGGAACAACCTCCAGTCGTCAAGTTCACGGTAACGGATGGAGACATTCTAAGGCAAGAAGACGTCGTTAAGTCTCTTCGGGAGAGATTACAAAAAGTGATTGAAGGAGACTTGGATACGTTAAAAGGTAACTTAGTATGAAAGTTATGGGCGATGTCATGTTTGGAAAAGAATAAGGGTGGGACAGGGGCGATGTCATGTTTGGAAAAGAATAAGGGTGGGACAGGGTTGGAGCACTATCTGAACCACTCTCCACAAACATTTGGGTCTCAGACTGGTATAGCAACTGGGTTGTAGCCATGACAAAAGGTGTCCTTGTGCAATCTGAGAGTGTCTAACTTCTTCAGATGGACATAATTTATGATCTGGCCAGGACTTGAACCTGCCATCCCTTAGAGCCATTTGACCACAACGCCCTCCAATAAATACACAGGTGACAATGCTCTCCTAAGCATAACATGGACATTGGTGTGGATAGCTCATTTTGTTATTTGCCAAGAAAACCATTTTATTGATGTGCTCAGAACCAACAAAGACTATCGCAGGACAAGTTTCATCTTAAAATGTTATTTTAAGTTAGTGTTAGTTCTATTCAAACTGACCCCGGATGTATGTGATGTCATTAGGGATTCTTTCTGGGCACTTTTGTGGAAAACGATGCGAATACAAGTAAAGTCGCAAGTGCTAGTTGATTAGCATTCATGATAAACCGGTGTCTTGTTAATTCAAAGTTACACAATGTTTTCTGTAGGCACCGAGAAGTAACTGCGAAATCCATGAATATTCTGTGTACCTCTTGAGATTTTTTGATTACCTAGAAGAAGTCTTTCAGTTTTCTTCAATTGGAGATGCAAATTTGACCTAAATCTACAGTTGTGCCCCCAAAGGTTGACATTTAGAGTGCTGGACTTACTTTTGCATGTTGTAATCAATTGGTTAAAGAAGAACTTTAAAGATCAAACGACACGTAGCAGATTCCCTTCAAACTTGCACAGATTGAGAAGCTATATATCTAAACACTATTCACCAAATTTGGAGTTCCATGATTGTTTCTTTGCTGTTTTAATTTATTATCAAGCTCATCCTGTAATATGATAGATGTCATGGGGGTCACGGTGGCCAAAACTAAATACAGTAGGCAAAATATGCTAACCAAGATCCAAGACGTAAACAATATGTCACAGACAATCAACAAAATATCATCTGAAATTGGGTGCACAACAGTACCAAGATTTGCGCAAGTTTCGTGTTCGTCTTACACTGACAGCTCAGTATCATTGCACTCAGCTAGCCTAGCTACCTAAGACCAAGATATTTCCAAGTTATTTCTATCTTGGGGAAAGTTACGTAACAATATCGGATCTAACCAGTCACATAACTAGCCTATATATTACGCTAGGCCTGACGTTACTATTGTGTTCCGTCAAGACAAGCAATTTCGACATCGCTGTCCGATCCGGGCCTCCTCTTCGCTGGTCTCCGGTTCGAACATGTAGGGAAAAGCTTGCCCACGTTTGTCAAACATGTCCTCTATTTCTCGGCCTTCTTCGCTATCGCTATCTGAATACAAAAGCATAAATGATCATTAAATTTTCGGTCAATGCCACCGGCCTCCATTTTGCAATATGTATGAGCTAGCTATGCGGTGTCTGCGTATTAGCATAGAACGCGAAAAGGACCACAACATATGATGATGTTAATGATGATCTAATTTTATACGATCGTGTACTGAAAACTTACGATCATGTACTAGAAATACACGATCATGTATCTAAAAATTTCCGATCATGTACCAAACATATTCGATCATGTACTGAAAGTATACGATCATGTTCTAAACATATACGATCATGTTCTAAACATATACGATCATGTACTACAAACGTGCGATGTACATCAAAACAAATACGATCATGTACTAATAATGTTATGTTCAAAAAAAGTGGCGTCTGCATATGCGTATGTATATTCATATGTGGCGTATGCATACAAGTATGAATATTCAGTGTAAACTCATTAAGAACCATTAGGGGCGGGGCTTCGGTATCAACTTTGACACTTATATATGGATATTCATAAGCGTATTCAAACGAT
This sequence comes from Apostichopus californicus, assembly GCA_020650975.1. Taxonomy (NCBI): domain Eukaryota; kingdom Metazoa; phylum Echinodermata; class Holothuroidea; order Aspidochirotida; family Stichopodidae; genus Apostichopus; species Apostichopus californicus. The sequence goes on from JAIPMN010022836.1 coordinate 5,433, forward strand.
AATAATGGATATTCATACGCCACTTTTTTGTAACTTGCGCTTTTTCATCATCATCACAAGTTTTTCAGTACATGATCGTATATGTTTTGATGTACATCTTACGTTTTTAGTACATCATCGCATGTTTTGATGTACATCTTAGATTTTTAGTACATCATCGTATATATGTTTTGATGTACATCTTAGTTTTTTAGTACATCATCGTATATGTTTAGTACATGATCGTAAGTTTTTTAGTACATGAACGTATAAAATTAGATCATCATTAACATCATCATATGTTGTGGTCCTTTTCGCGTTCCATATATTAGTGCACCAACTGTATGTGGTAGCAGTAAGCAGTTCCCTACAACGATATCATACAGTTTCGACTTGATAAACAAATGACCTCATTTCTTTTCTACTTTTCCTAACCGAGGCAATTTAGCCGATTTTTGCGATGTTTTTGTTGCTTGATAGGAGGAAACATGTAATATGTAGACTAGGATAGGAGGGAGGATCAGGCGCTGGGCTCAAGATTAACATAATGTTAATGCAACTGGGAGTTGACCTGGTTACCCCTGAAATTTAATTCCTGCTCTGCAATACATTTTTGCACTGCTTTGTAAAGCTTTGTATTTACTTCACTCCTCTCTTACCTGTCTCCTACAACACTAACGCACATTTCCTAGTCTACCTAGACGCCACTGGTATAATTTTAGCACTGCGCCCCCGGTGACCTCTCCCACAGGTCACCGCACACTCTCTCTTCCTTCTGAATTTACCATTCCGAAGGAAAACGCGTGTTTTTAGAGCTCCGTTTCACGTACGCCAAACTGGATTTTCTTGCTGGAATTCTGCTTCTCACGAACAACGAAGGTTCTTAACAGAGTTTACGACAGGATTCTCCAAGTTTCTGCTAAGTATCCTTTTGTTTTCGGCGGTTTTTCTGCCTCGTTTAACAACTAGGATCTCGCCTCATTTTGCATGACGGTACCTCACACGTGTATTAGTTGTGCGAGACACCTATACACTTCACTTACGTGTTGTACCGCTGAGGCCTATTCACGTATTTTTCTCTGATTACTACCTGTTTAGGCCCTATCTCCCGTGTTCCCATTATACTTGGGGTTCCACGGGAAGTTTTTGGGGGGCTTTTACCGCCACCCGGGAGCTCCTCCTGTGGAGTTTAGGCCTTCACATTCTTGTATTATTCTGTTTTGCAGATAATTCTGTGTAGGCCGTATCACTCAAACTGCTGATTTTTCGCGGATTTGGTATTACTTTTCTCCCGACTTATCCTCCTCCTATAGGAATTTAGGATGTCTAAAGACGGGAGAGCAACTATTAAGTGTGCAACGTGCTCGCTATTTCGCCCCGGGCGTGCCTGGGACGAGCACGCACTATGCCCGCAGTGCAGATCTTGCACTCGGCAGGAACCGTGTTCCATCTGCGTGACTTTCACGCAGGCTAACTGGAAAGAAACGGAAGCCTGGCTGGAAGCTAAATGTCAACGGCTTCAGCTCCAGCTGGACCACCTTCCACCTACGTCGCCGACTCCGGCTCCTGACCAAACTGCTTCGCAGTCCACACACACCGCGAACCCTGCGGACCACCAATCCGGAGACAACTTCGAGATCTGAGAACCTCTCGAACCCTAAGGCTAAGGTCAAAGCAAAGACCTATAACAGAGCCAAAGGGAAAGCACCGAAAGCCAGCTCCGTTGCTAATGGTAGGGCCGCTCCCACTGCGGGAGCCTCTGTTGTGCCCTCCGACCCTCAGGACCAGACAAACAGGTCTGCGTCAGTTCCGAAGGAAACGGGGACAGGTAGCCGCTCGCCGGTGCGTCGTCCGTCGTCAATCCCCGATGAGTCTTCACCGGACTCGGACACTGACTTTAGGAGAAAGAAACGTCGTAAAGAAAGGTCTGCGGAGGCACCGCACCGCCCACAGGACCTCCCTCCGCCGACTGTGCGTGGCTGCTCTCTCAACTCACCTCAGTACTATCGCCGCTGGTCCAACACCTGACCCCCGCGACGATACAGCCGGTCCCAGACCGGGCGGAATCTGTAACCGACATCCCTCCGGCAGCACGGGAATACCCCGTCCAATTAGGCACCGTGCCTCCACGGGTCTCGAGGATTCTTCCTCTATCGTTCCGGACCCCGACGCTTTGGAGGTTCAGGCCTCCGAAGCATTTTCCGAACTCGGAGACCGCCTCGAAGACTTCGAGGGCGATCGGTTCTCCGAAACAGAATCGGAAGAGGAGGTGGAACCGCGGGGTACTACCCTACCACCCGACCTCATCGCGAAAGTCGCGGACATTTTCAAACAACGGTTGGGGTTCGAGGACTCCCCAGCGGGACCCTCGGCCCCAAAGTCATCGTCAAAACTGCGTTCGACAAACGAAACGCCAGAGGACGATTCCACCTCCATCCCTGTGGACCCGCTCTGCTTCGAACGGGTTGAGTTTCTACAGAAGCAACAGAGGTGGACAGCCTTCCCTGCAAAGCAGGACAGAGCACTCTGTGTGCCGGAGGACACTTGGAAGAATCTCTTCCACCCTCCTTCGATCCCTCGGGACGCGACAGACCGCCTTCAGGCGGAACAAGGTTTGACGGGTGGGAATTTTAAAGACCCACACCGTAAACGACTCGAAAATACGCTGTTCGAGCTCGACCAGTCATCCCGAGTTGGGATGAAATTCGCGTCAACCTTCCTTCTGGCAGCTGAAGTCCTCATGCGACATCACCAGCAGCTGCCAGAAGACCCGGATCAAATCCCAGATCGCGAAGCCGCGCAGATACTGTGGCTCCTGGGCCCACTAGCCAGGCTGATCTACGACCAATTCGCGAGAATCGCGATCCGCTCGGTGGAATCCCGCCGACGTAACGTACTGGCAGCAGTAAACTGGCCAGCAGGGGAATCGAAAGAAAGACTGGCGACCCTCCCCATCTTTGGAGAGGATCTTTTTGACGGCCAGTTCAGTGAAACCCTCAAGCAAGAATTAGAACGGCGAGAGACTCTGTCAAAGTCGGGCTTCTCCCGTCCGGATACTCGCAGGGGTGATAGACAGTCACGCCCTTACAGACGCCCAGATCAATCTAGACCCCCAAGGGGTAGGGCGCAACGTCCCGCTTACTGGAAGCGGGGCAGCGGCAACGCCGCCAAATCCTACAGGGGCGGGAGACCAGACAGGTCACCGAGACGCTCCCCTCGGGGGCAGAGGTACGGCCGACTCTCACGTGACGAGAGACCGCGACCGCGTCGAGACGATCAACCACCTAGATCGTCGTTCGGGGCCCCAAGGCCCTAGGGGTGCCCACCCTACCACGGTTACAGCGTACCCGGCGGTAGGGGGGAGGCTCCGGTTATTCCAGAACGTCTGGAAAGAGATGGACCCGGGTCCATGGGTCCTGGGGGTGATTACGAGGGTATACCCCATCGAGTTCTCTCGGACTCCCCCAGAGGGGGGAGGCGGAAAGGACACCCCAGTCCCCACCGACCCGGGCCAGAGAATCGCCCGCGAAAGCGAGCTCCATGCGCTAGTGACAAAGAGGGCAATAGTGGAGGCGACGGAAGGGGAGGGACCACTCTTCCGCTCCTCCTTCTTTCTAACGCCAAAAAAGGACGGGTCATGGCGACCAATCCTCAACCTAAAACCGTTGAACAAGGGCTTCGTCCGGCCAACTCACTTCCGCATGGAGACACTCGCAATAGTTTTACCGAACCTCGCGAAGGGAATGTGGGCGGCATCCGTCGACCTCAAAGACGCATACCTCCACATTCCCGTCGAAGTCGCGTCACAAAACTTCCTAGCGTTTTCTTACCAAGGAAGAACCTACAAGTTCGTGGCACTTTCCTTCGGCCTCTCGACCTCACCGCGAGTCTTCACACGAACACCTACTAGAACACTACGACCCGGAGCGGGACGTACTCGATACGCGAGTACCCCTGAACGGGTTCGACACGGCCCACCTTTCTTGGTGGCTCACAAAAGAGAACTGGGTCCAGGGACGCCCCTTCCGAGAACAAAAGCCTCTAATCTCTATCTCCTCAGACGCTTCCTTGCAGGGCTGGGGAGCTTGTCTGGACGACCTAACAATTTACGGGGAGTGGGAGCCAACCTGGCGACAGGCCCACATCAACGCGCTCGAGATGGAGGCACTATCCAGAGCCCTCCACCACTTCGAGTGTCACCTTCGGGGCTACGCCGTAACAGCCTTCTGCCACAATACCACTGTAGTGGCCTACGTCAACAGGCAGGGGGGGACGAAGTCTCGATCACTGTGTGCCGCGACATGGGACCTCCTGCTCTGGTGCCGAGACAAAGACATCTCTCTAAGAGCCTCGCACATTGCAGGGAGGGAGAACCTAACGGCAGACGCCCTGTCCAGGGAGTTGACCTGGTTGACCAGAGTTGACCAGGGAGTTGACCTGGAGTTGACCTGGGAGTTGACCTGGTTACCCCTGAAATTTAATTCCTGCTCTGCAATACATTTTTGCACTGCTTTGTAAAGCTTTGTAACCAGAAGGACTGGGTTGTTTTGTACTGCAAGATGTACATTGATACCTCCAACAAACTTGAGTGTACGATGCATTCACCTCTTTAATCTCTTGCATACGTATATGTGGTTTATGCATACTACTGCACAGTACTCCTGGGAGGGGAGCCACGCCTGTGTGAAAATGATTGCTGTGGAAAGTTTGGGTTTGCAATAGTCCTGGCCCTCTAATCCCTCTATCCTTACTCTTGACTCCCAGGACCAACTTGACTCCTCTCACCTTGGTACACTCAGTAACCAGAACAACTGATTTGTAGTGTTCACTAGTGATGGAGGATGAGGTGGGGGGGGGGGGGGCTGAGGAAGAAGGTAAGTTGAAAGAGGTTTGACCAATTGTGTTATGTCCATCAGCAATAATAGACGGCAGTGCTCTGAAGAGCAAGAAGCTAGTGAGACTGGTGGATAATATGCTGCTTCAAAATTACCAAATGCTTGGAATTCACATTCCAGTTTACAAATGAACAAAAACACTTATCAATTGTTTGCCAATGGAAGTCAAAGGTTATAACTATTTTTCCATAGTGATACTTTTCTTGGGAGTTTTGGATGGAACAAGAATTTCCTTTCTGAATTACTCTCTCACTGTGATGTGACATAACACAGTCAATCTCGGAATCTGAGAAAGGTTTTGCAGAATGCTGTTTGGGACAAAAAGTTGCAGTTCTGGAAGTTTCAGTTTGCCCTGATTTTTCAACATTAATTAGGGTGCCCTTACCAGACCTTTAATGGAAAGTAAGGGTACCTGAAAACATTTTAAACAAGTCCATCAAAATTCCACCAGTCTAGAAACAATGAAATAGAGCATACCATTTGAAGTTTTTTTTTGTGTTAATATAACGAGTCCTCTGATAATCACATTGATGTCTTGCATGCACGAGGCATTTTAGAACCGAGTTGCATTTCGATATGAAAAAGATCTAACCAAATCCTCGGACCGTACCAGAGTCAATAAAGTAATATTGTTTATAGCTGTGCTACCTTCTATGTGAAGTTTCCTCTTTATGTACATACTTCCGTAGTAATTAGTTTATTGCCTGTCATTAACACAGACAATTTTCAAATTCTGCCATAATTATTGTGTACAGTATTATAAAGTTAGGCATGCTTGGGATGTAGATCTGCTTCTTTTGAGCAAACAGTTTTATGATTGGTTAAGCTTTGTGTGTATAATTGACAGCGTGTACTCCCTCACCTCAAATAACCTTATGCATAACCTCACTCTCACATCTGGCAATTCTTTGTTTGTGTGTATAATTCATGCTACTTTGGTCAATAAATTGTCAATCATGATAGTGTCTGGTATGAAAAACAAATTTATGCAGCACTTTGTATAGCTATGTATTAGCCATTGATGATGACAACTTGTCCTTCATCAGTACATTCCAACCACAGATATTGTATAAAATTTAACAATTTTAACATTTCCACAAATTATACAGTAGCTCTGAGTTTTTATATATACATGTAGCCTATAGTGACTCCTTAACAATGTGTTGTTTAAATAAGAAGAATTTAATAATGTATGATTGATGAGATAGGTGGTGGAAAAAGGTCAAATAGTGGTAAAATGTAGATAGATTGATGAATCTGATTCCTGAAGAGAAATGGAGATGCTTCACCTGGTAGAGAGAAACAAAGAAAGGAATGATTGTAATTATCTGTCTTGATAAATATTATAAGATCATACATCCTGTTTTATTGTCTTGCTTTATAGGCTTCTTCAACCTTTGACATGATGCCTGTCATCCATTAAAAAGAGTGGCCTCCATGATAACTACCAGAATAGCTGGATGTTTGTGTAGGTTTTACTGTTTATGTCAAGGAATGTTTCACCAATATGAAAAGAAAAAAAAGAATCCTACTTGCAGATCTCCTACATGCAGGAAAGACTTCAAACCTTAAAGAGATGTGCGGTTCAGAGGAACTGTAATTTTCTTTCCTTTGGGCTTGTTTGATTGGGAGTGTTATTGGTACATAGTTGGAACTCTGACTGGAATGAATAAAATTCACTACCAAGACTGGGAGCCACAACTCTTCTCAAAGTCATTGACTCCCTTCCTTTCTAATTTCTGTGACATGTTTAGCCTAATTCATCCAGAATCGCATCTCAAAATGCTTTACTAAGTTTTCAAAGTTGCTATACAATGTGTAACGTTGTATAGCAGTGTAGTACACAGGAACCATAGTATTCAGTGTTGTATAGCAGTGTAGTACACAGGAACCATAGTATTCAGTGTTGTATAGCAGTGTAGTACATAGGAACCATAGTATTCAGTGTTGTATAGCAGTGTAGTACACAGGAACCATAGTATTCAGTGTTGTATAGCAGTGTAGTACACAGGAACCATAGTATTCAGTGTTGTATAGCAGTGTAGTACATAGGAACCATAGTATTCAGTGTTGTATAGCAGTGTAGTACACAGGAACCATAGTATTCAGTGTTGTATAGCAGTGTAGTACACAGGAACCATAGTATTCAGTGTTGAATAGCAGTGTAGTACACAGGAACCATAGCATTCAGTGTTGTTTAGCAGTGTAGTACATAGGAACCATAGTATTCAGTGTTGTATAGCAGTGTAGTACACAGGAACCATAGTATTCAGTGTTGTATAGCAGTGTAGTACACAGGAACCATAGTATTCAGTGTTATTATACAATGTGGAACGTTGTATAGCAGTGTAGTACATAGGAACCATAGTATTCAGTGTTGTATAGCAGTGTAGTACATAGGAACCATAGTATTCAGTGTTGTATAGCAGTGTAGTACACAGGAACCATAGTATTCAGTGTTGTATAGCAGTGTAGTACACAGGAACCATAGTATTCAGTGTTATTATACAATGTGGAATGTTGTATAGCAGTGTAGTACACAGGAACCATAGTATTCAGTGTTGTATAGCAGTGTAGTACATAGGAACCATAGTATTCAGTGTTGTATAGCAGTGTAGTACACAGGA
>JAIPMN010022843.1:1361-16227 GCA_020650975.1 Apostichopus californicus
AGGGTAGGAAAGGTTGGACTTTGGGGGGGGGGGGTTCTTAGCTTTCTAAGGCACCATATGTTAATACTTAGTTCTTGTGATATACAGATGGAACCTCTGAGATACTACAAGAAATATTAACTTTCAATTGTCACAATATAGAGATGTAACCACTGAGCCACCATACAAATGTTAACACTCATTTGTCATGATACAGAGATGGCACCTCTAAGCTTCCGTGAGAAATGTTTATGTTCATTAGTCATGGTATAGAGGTGTAACATATGAGCCACCATGCCAACGTTACTACTCATTGGTAATGACAAGGAGATAGAACCCTCAACGCTATCATAAGAAATGTTACGTTCCATTTGTCACAATAGAGATGTAACCTGTGAGCCACCATAGTCCTCATTTGTCAAGAGATAGAACCATTCATTGCAGTTCTTTGGTGGAGAGTTTCAGCAATCTTGTTTAAAACCTGAGCTGAAGGTGAGGACGAGAAGGCTTCCACAAAGCTCTGTCCCTTTTCCAAACACTGTGACAGTTGTGGATCCAAGGGAACACAACCTGTAAAAGATAATCCAAAGATGTCAGTGTGTTCTAAAGCTGCATCTTCAGTTCACAGTCATTCAAAATTAGATATATATAAAATATATATATATTAAAGGAAGAGACACAGGGTACCTTCCCACCAAGTTTGAAGAAAATCGGCCAGCCATTTAGGAGTTTTTGACACAACATTGGACAAACACACACACAGACACTCACAACCACAAACACACCCGGACACATTTTGACCACTCCCTCATTCATGGGGTTCCAGTCACCCTGGGATATACCACCATGGGTGACTCCCCCAGAGTAGCTACTCGGGAAAATTAACCATTACCATGGCCACTGTTGCTATGGCAACTGACATTGCTGTATATTGCCCAACTGGGATAGGGGCTAAAATATCTCATCCTCTCTGTAAGATCATTGAGATAAATATATCCAAATACTGGCTGGCAATTATCCTTATTTTTTAAAACAAAAGGATGGAAACAATGTGAGACTTATCATGATCCTTACCTAAGAAAGGAATGTTGAATTCTCTGGCTAGTGCCTCTCCCCCTCCTTTGGAAAACACATTCGAACATTCCTGAAAAATAAAATTGTCAAATACAATGGCAAAAGTTAATAAATTGACATTGGTTAGGAACTACCCTTAACATGAACCACACCTACAAACTGAATACATGAATGAAAGTTTGTCTACTATTAAAATTAGCTGAAAATGTTTGCATAATTTATTTGTATAACATTGCCAAATATGTATTCTTTCATAATGAAACGGGTACTTGACAAATATCATCAATCAATCGAAAAACTAAAAAATATGCTCATGACGGCCCTGAAATATTGAAGCTATTATGGCTGGGTAACTGTCTCTATTTTAAACACATTCATGGAATAGACTATGGAGTCTAGACTATAGAGATAGACTAGACTATGGAATAGACTATAGATTAGGAGTGTTAGCTCAATGGTTAACGCCGGTGCTTTTCAATCACAAGGTCCCCGGTTCGAGTCACTCCAAGATTAATGTTTGTCGTCCAGTTACAGAGTTGTTGACAATTGACACCATTCATAATAATGGACGTTAAATATGAATGTAAGAGACTGACTTCTGTTATGGCGGCTTTGATAAGCCAATGAGGCTTCTTTGCGAGTTCCTGCTTGCAGGAGTATCTAAAATACATACATACATACTATGTATTTGACAACAACAAAAATCACCCACATTGACAAGCACAAACATACAAACATGACAGCCAAATTGCAGCTTTTACAGCTTTGCCAGCTTTTACAGACCATGACCAAACAGAACAAATCCATTTTTTCACTGTCCATATATTTACATCGACTAGAAAATTCTGTACTCACTGCGCAATGTGGACAGACAAACCCACTCATATTTTCCACGACACCAAGAACAGGTAACTTGGTTTTCCTGCAGAATGTAAGCTCTCTTCTGACATCGCCAACAGCAACAGCCTACAAGCAAAAAGAGGGTTATGTCAGTTTTAGTTTCCATTTCCAACCGCTACAAAACAAATTTTCATCTGCTTTCACATACATCTTTTAGAAAAAAAATTCTTCGTTTTTAATCTTGATTTTTATACCCAGTTACTTCGCTATTTCTTAATATGAATTATATCTCGACAAGGAGAGTGTGTAGTTTCAAACGGTAACTTTACAAGTTTCTTGTAGCCATAATGCCTTCCACCTAAGGAGATCAAATATTCATCTCGCAAGACTCAAATCTATGAACATAAATACCTGTGGAGTTGTGACTAGTACAGCACCATCTGGGTTATAACCCTGAAGACCCTCCACGACAGTTATGTGTTCGTCTGATGTACCTGTCCAAGGATAAAGGAAGGTCAACAACTTCAAAGCACTGAATAGATATAAACAGGGTATTGATTGATGGATTTGATTGATTGATCTCAACTTTACCATATCCCTGAAAGGGTAAAACAAATGCTTACAACAAAGTATAAATAGCGTACATTGAAAAAGTAAGAATATTCAAAAGGAAATAAAACAGAGGGATGACTTAAACATCAGAAGGTAATTTTAAAAGAAAAAAAGAAAAACATAACAATTATGGAAACAATTGTTTAAGATTTTAATACACTGCAGGATAAAAGAAGATATATGTAAATTTTAAGCATCATACAGTACTCTCATCCATCCACTGTGAGTGATTATTATCCGAATATTGGAGGTGATTATTTTCGCTTAGATTGGAACTAAGCTTAGCCTCAAGAAGACATTGGTAGGATGATTTTTTACAATCACAACTAGTTAGAAAACTGTCTCCCCATATAAACAATAGTACAATAGATTAAATTAAAAAACTTTTCAATGCCTTTTATAAACAAGTTATTTGACATTTTAAAGAAACTTCTTGGTTTTCTTTTTGAAATTGTTTTGATTACTTCAATATAATCAACTTTATGGTACTCTGTGTAAACTAACTTCTCTCCTTCTTTGATCTATGTTAACAGAAGTACTTTCTTAAAACAACAGACTGTCAAAAAGTTAAAACATTGAGCAAGTTGTGAAGATAATTATTGAAAAACATCCGACTTTTAACGGGAGCACAAAGTCATGAATATGAGTGTACCAGTGAGAGTACAAAGCCCGGAGTAAAAGTTAATGAAATTTGCATGCTCTGAGTTCCAGTATGAGTACAAAGACAAAATGTACTTGAGTATCGACTCGAGTATGAGTATCGACTCAAGTACTACAAGTCTGGAAAGCAAAATACCTGGAGGAGTATCGATGATGAGATAGTCGAGGTCACCCCAAACAACATCGGATAAAAACTGTTTGATCATCGCTGCAGAAGAAAAAGAAAAGAAGTTGGTGAGCTATTCCTCTTCCTATGATACAAACAATGAGACATGTGATACTGTGTATCTGTTGGAGGTTCAATGGCGTAAAATAGTTTGGTTTGGATTATGATTATTTATGTATGTAGTTTATATCCTCCTGCAAGCAGGAACTCGCGAAGAAGCCATCATTGACTTATCAAAGCCGCAAGCTGACCAAAGTCAGTCTCTTAGATTCATATTTTAACGTCGATGATTATGAATTGTCAATTGTCAACAACTCTGTAACTGGACGACATACATTAATCTTGGAGTGACTCGAATTGGGACCTTACGATTGAAAGGCACGGGCGTTAATCACTGAGCTAACACTCCTCTTTTACTGGAGTATTTTCTTGTTACTAGTATTACTAGTATTACTAGAGTATACTTATTACTAGTATTACTAGAGTATATACTTATTACTAGTATTACTAATATCACTAGTATTACTAGTATGACTAGAGTATATACTTATTACTAGTATTGCTAGTATTACTAGTATTACTAGTATTACTAGAGTATATACTTAAACTAGAGTATAATTTATATCATTATTAAGTGATCCCTGTAATACAAACCTACCATTCTTTTTTGGACCTCTCCACACCACAGGATCATCTTTCTTGTTCAATAGGAAGGCAATGGACATGACAGCTAATGTTTGGCTAGGATCAGGGTAAACAGGAACCCATCTAAAATAGAGGAAAAGTAGAGCAAAACTAATTTGTGTAAAAAAATGTAATACTTTTGAGTTAAAATTGTTATTGCCATCAAACCATTAGGGTATTTACCATATAGTTACCAAAAATATACCGTTTCTATATGAGAAGAAATTTAGTCAAAATAACACTTTTATAATGCAATACCATGAGTGAACTCTTGAGGATAGCACTAACAATGAGTTTAGGAATGAAACGGATTAAGGTGCTCTAAATCTCTTTTTTTTGCTATTAAATTGGTTGGCTTATACACTGGTGCACAATAAGGATACATAGTTTTCAACACCATGTAATTAAAACAGGTAGAATGGTTTTAATATTAATGTTGTAGTGAGTTGGAAAAAGGGCTCTAACATTACAATGGCACTATACCACTGTGTATGATTCACTCATGAATTATTCAAAGCTTGATTCATATGGTCAGCACATGGTCAGGAGAGTCCTTTGTGCATAACCTCACAACCTCTATCTTGATAATGTTCATCATTCAATGAGAGTAGTGCTGCTTGAATTTCATCATTTGGGTCTGTTTATTATTGATTCCTACTTTTCTTAGGTTGACATGTTTTATATTTACATATATTTTGGTGCTAGGGTCACTTCTCTGCTGTAATACAGGATTTGGATGTCAAAGAGTAGGAATATTCATGCATGTGTTAGCCATAAATTTATGCAAATGCATCCTCCTCGCTTGGCGTGGGTTAGACATGCCTGTTAACTTTCAAAGAAGTAAGGTGTTATTTAGTTCGAGTGAAGCAAATGTCTTCCGTTTGCGGCGTTTCAAGATGGCACAGAGTAAACTCTGGTCCTGTCTGAGGCTGAATTCTCTATTAAATAAATTGATGAAAATGAAACTGCCGACTCTGTGATTCTGGTCTTAACCAGCAGGCTGACCCTCTCTTCTACTCCCCTCCGCCTTCCTTCAATGTTAACACTAAATCTGTATTAATTCACATCTCATTTGAAAAAAAGTCACTGAGCATGATATTTGTCTGTCAGACACAATAGGATAGAAGGTCTTGTTCATTTTTAGTTCAAGGCAATGCCTGTGTTGGCAGCTAACACCTTTAAAGTTTCTTTTACAAATTCAAAGATGTCAATCAGTAATAAGCAAATGGTTGATGATTACATGTACAGATCTTATTTCTTGGAAAAGTTTACCCTTGAGAACTCTGATGAATATCTTTCTCCTCCACATTCAACATCCGAGGAATACTTGGACCACACAGATCAACATCCAGTACCCCAACCTAACCAGTGATGAAAGAAAGAAGAAAGAAAGTTTAAAACAGTGTCTAACATTATGTGTTAGTTCTGTGAACTCGAAGCAATAAAACTACCCTACAAAATTTGTAAAGCTATCATGATACAATAATATCGTTTACTGTAATTCAGTAACATACTTTTGGGAAAATATGCATTTTGATTGTGGTTATCAATGGCTTCTTGCTGGGGGAAAAGGGCTTTTTAATAACATTTATTTTAAAATAATAATCCTATTCCTTCCTATTTCTGATGGCACACCCCCAGCGTCAACAGCACCTGGGCCACATACTTCCTGATAAAATCATTTATTCTCCTCTGAACTTTCCATAGAGGTTGTAATGTTTGGTTCTTGACTCCAAACAGAGGATACAAATGCAAGAAATAATCACAAGTACACAGAGATGGAGAGTGTAACTAGTGTAAGGCTTCCTGATCCTTGGGTCTCTAAACTTAACTAAACTAGACATAACCCACAGAAGCACTAGCTTAAATATAAGGAAAGTTCCCTAGCCTATACTATTTTTACTACTGAGTGGATTCTGCCTGGTATTCATTGTCATTTTACTAACAGTGGCAATACCCTAGTCCAAAATGAGGCATATAATCTGACGAAGTTATACAATATAGCATAGTTGATCTCTAACGTTAGGCCCAAGGTAAGCTCTTATGTTAGTTTTGTGTACTTTTGTAAGAACGCAAGTCATGTCGTCGCGAAACAGGTATGTGTGATGAAGTGATATGTTGTAAGCAAAGATGTACCTTTAGTCCCTGCTGTTTTAGAGATAATGCTATTTGGGTGGCAACAGTGCTTTTACCAACACCACCTTTTCCAGATAGAATAACTATTTTGTGCTTCACACTCTTCAAATTATTGTCGAGATCCATTTCAATGCGATTGACAACGGTTGCTTGAAAGTGAGTAGTATTTTGTTTCACTGTGGCACAGCAAGATTGGTGAAATACAACAGAAGAGTGTTAGTGACTATTGAGCAGTACCATGGCTTGTCAATTGAATGATTCACTACTGAGCATTGAAGTCTGCCTGTATGGACGTTCCAGTGGTATTATTTTCCGGTGCATGTTAAATATTACTGACAAATATGAAAGAATTAGTTTAAGAAGTAATTTGTCAAAGTTTCAATTATGGGTAGTAAAGTTTACCGTATATATATTTTTTATTCTTAGCAAAGGTTGTTTTTTTCTTGTGCACCCTTTGGGAATCCCCGCCAAAGCTTAACTTTAGGTCGCACAAAGCTACAAACGTTCGATCGAACTATACACCTGCTCCACAGAATTGATATAAATAACCACTCTTTGACTTTGTACCGAGAACATGCAAACGCGATGCACACGATTTGAAATTCATGAAGATTAGCCAACGTAACTAAGAAGTGATGAGACATACGAGTATAGACAACTTTCAAAGCGAATTAATGAATTAACGTACAACTGAACTACAAGCAAGTAGCAAGGTATCTTAGTTGTACTCATAATCAATTTCTATGGCTGTACTACACTAGCTGGTATACGTCGTATGTGTATCCTAACTTAGGCCTAGCCTAAGTTTACTTGAAGCTATGGTACATGCTGGCACTCACATCAATATTCCTGTACATTGTCGTGTATGTCAACCTGGGATAAAGATTTCAATGGGTGAGGAATTTATCAACTCATATAATTGGAAGCCTGTTTTATTTACAAAGTGGCTATTTTTACGACTAGGAGTAACAATAATTTTCGGTTACGCATGCGCAGTTGCTTTAACGTGGCTATTTTTACGACCAGGAGTAACAATAATTTTCGTTTAGGGTTAGGGTTACCCCTACTGCATGCGCAGTTGCTTTATTTACTTTACTGCGCATGCGTAACCTGAAATTCGCCGATGTCGTAAGAATAGTTTATAAATAATTGTTACTCCTGGTCGTAAGAATAGCCACGGCCTTTTATTTATAGATTGCATTTGCTAATGAACAGGGCTTCTTGATAGAATTCCCTCCCCTACTCCACCCCTCCCACACACACACATACATAAAGACCTGATGAGGTGAGATACCATATATGGAATTGGCAGTTCATTAAAGCAGCAGATAAATGCTTCCACAAACTTACTTTAGTGCAGGTGATCATGGAAACAGTCATTTTGTTAATTGACTTGAACAATTTGTTATGTTTATCTCACAGGTTTCTCTCAGTGGATTTGTAAATAGATTCCTTCACCAATATGAAAAGAACCAGAACATTGGAATCGAATAATGAGGGTCCAGCACAGAAACGATCGGATTCTGGCAGTAGTCATAGCAACAAGGATAATAAGTCCAGCTTCCCAGTTTTTCCTCACTCAAGATATGATGCTGCTTTTCCTAATTTTTCCGAACCACGGGAAGTAGGACAATTCTCTCTAGATGCCAGCCAAGATGGAGAAAGAAACGTGTACAGTGACTCAAGAAAACTCAAGTTTTATGTTCCTAAAGATGACCAAAAAATTAACTTTGATTTAAGATGTGGCTATGAAAAGTTTATTAGGAAGGATGATGATATCAAGGAAAGACTTGACAATCTTCTACGATGGGTTTTAATGAACAAAGAACAGTTTACTGTCAATGAAGATGGCTCAATAAAAAGGTTTGTAACTGGGAGGATGAATGATTGTAGCATTGTGGGACTCTCGCACCTTTTATTTGGCAAAGTTGACTTGCTGAATACAATTTCTCTAATTTCTGCATATCTAGCCTTTGAAAATATATGACCAACATGAATATCTACATTTTTCATATCTTGACAGCATGTTGAGAAAAACCATGCAATTTCCATGGCAGTATCCTCACGAAAATGACATAATACCGGGGACCTATTATGACACAGTCTACTAAAAAAGAATGCTTCCAGGAATAACTTGGATGATCTTAAATGAGTTTAAATACTATCCTTTGTTTTTATGGAAATAAAGCAAGGTACAATAAGAAAATTCTATGGAAAGTAATATAGGGATATTTCTGTCATTGATTACATTGAACACAAATATATAATCTGTCTAACAGATGTACGTAAGCTAACACAAAATATTTAATTTTTTTATTCCTATATTTGCGGCAAATTGAGTAAAGCTGTTGTAAGAAAGTGTCTTATATAACCTTGTTTGCACAACAGAAAACAAAGGGTAGAACCCAACACCATTTGTGATTGCAAAAATTTGTAGTGTACTGTGAATATGTTTGTGATATTATTAACTTAGGTTATCAGTGTACATTGACCCTAAATATGCTAAAATCAAGTACTGGTCACAGGTAACTCCGTTTTCAATAACTATTTTGATTCATAGAGACATTTAATTGTCCAATGGAACATTCCTTAATGTCTGGCAATAATTTCAGAACTTCTAGGAAAGTACTTTTGGAAACTTTGAGCAATTTTTTAACATGCTAATAGTTAAGGGCAATAATGATGACCTTTAAGTTTTGTTAGATTAGATTTTGGTTTGTGTTACATCTGAACAGCTAACTAAATAAACTGTATAGTCTGTGTAGCACCTGAAAATTTACTGTATGGTTGGTTTTCTGAAAAGCTACTAAAAAAATAGTACATTGAAATGCATGTTAATTTTTTTGCAATCTCACTTAAATGGACTTTTTAGTATGAATAGTTTTATACTTGTGTAGATAATTTATAACTTTCTTGTCATTCATCTTGCAGCTTAAATACAGATTTCCTGATGTGGAGGGGTCACCTCACTAAAATAATTTGTACTCCGTTCCAGAAGGATTCTTGGTCAATGGCTGTAACTCTATTTGGTGGGACGTATTACATGAGCGAAGTCGAAACAGCGGAAAATGAGAAGAGAAGGAACGAGATGAATGAACGTGAAAAGGAGATGAGTTATTGGGGTTATAAATTTGAACAGTATGTGACTTGTGGTAAGTTTTTTTGTGTGTGGTATGATATACAATTAAAGGGAGTGAAGACTCGCGCACAAAGAAACGTCTGATGCAGGTAATCTGACCTAGTTTCAAATGAGGTGTAACAGGAGTGTAATAGACACCACCATCGATCTCAGAAAATACACACACAGCTTGCTACCGTCGGTAATTAGACACTAGTGCACAGTCAATACATGCAGCTACAGTCAATACCCACAACACAGTGTACATAGCAGCGATGGACATCTCAGCAGGGAGTTGGTATGGAACTCCCTGATCTCAGGTCCAGATAAAAGATAACAAGGTATCACGTTTTATTACTGTCTGCATTTTGTAGCGACAAGAAGAAAAATTTACTTGCAAGCAACGGAAAGTTACCTTTTTGTAGAGGGCCGCACGCAGTTTGGGGCGAGTCTTCAATTCCTTTAAGGATACATTGATAGCACTAAGCCTGCCATGACAAACCTAACTAGAGAAAATACTTAATATAGGCATACATAAGTCTTAAGTTAAAGGTATGCTGTATTGGGCCCCAAATATGGTAGATATTCAAATATGGTCACCCTTGGTCAAAATTCTTAAACTGTTCTTATTACAACCTTCGATGAAATTTTCCTCACGGGGACATTCAGTCATCTTGTGCGCTCCTTAAAAATTTCTGAGAACAATTTGGAGAGTGAAGACCTCCAGGAAAGTACTTTTTGAAAACTTCTAGCAATTATAGCGTGCTATAATTTGGGTCCTATACTGACTACCTTTAACTTGGCTAAAAGCTAATCTTCATGTAGCCTGTACCTTGTCTGGAATATAAAAAGTCTATGACATTTATTTATCTAAACAATTGCACAGTTCAGTCTTCTGGACTCCCCCCTTCCCCCCACCCAGAATTATATTCGGTCACACCCGCCTTCCATGAATATTTCATGACTGAATTTTTTTTACAATTAAACTAATTGGTCACTTGGATATGTAGACCTACTTTAGAGACCAATATATAATCAATGTAAAGTATCAAACTATTTCTACCCTCGAAAGCAAATGTCAAATTGGATACCCGGTAGCGTATGACAAATTGATTAATTTTAAACATGGAATATTTTCTCTTCTGACTGTCAGAGTGGATTCTCTCCCTTTCTCCATAGATCGAAAGGATGGCGAGCCGGACACGTCTGAACCGGTAAACAATCATGATGCCTTCTGTTCTGTGGTGAAGTCGAACCTGAGCAAGCATCGATTGCTCTATGCGGGCGAAGTAGATTGCATCCGAGCAGAATCATCTAAGAAACCGCCGCAAAATTATGTGGAGCTGAAAACCAGTAGACAGTGGTACAATCCAAGAAATGAAAGAAATTTCTACAGGTATTTTGCAATATTTTCTACTTTAGCATTTGACAGCTTGAGAAAAATAATCGACTTGTTGTAATCTAACCTTACCCTTTCCCGATCAGATTGAGTCCTGTTTGGTTTCAGTATAGAGTAGCATTAATCGCCTAGAAATGGTACTCCCGTCCAGCCCCACCTTGTCCAGTCTCTATAAAAGAAAAGTCCAGGTCAAAATTTCTTTTTGTGATGTAAAAGAGGAACATAATCTAAGCCTTCTGGTGAAATTTGCATTCAATTCCTATGTACCGTTTTTGAGATATTGACATTTGAAGTTGCCACCTTTCGCACCAAAAGTGAACTTATAAACTTATAAATAATGTTTTGTTTTCTTTAAAATTAACATTTAATTTTATACTCCACAATTGGATGCATCCATAATGTGAATGTAGTAGTACCACGGATATTGGTATTTTATAAACTTCACATCCCCTTTAGACAAACTAGTAACCCTGTCCAATCCAAGGTCTAATCAATAGACTGCAAAATAAAGAAAGACAAAACATAATTTGTCAGTGTGCAACTATGACATCACACCTGTTTGCTTCAAGTTCACTTTGGTAGAATATCAGATAACTTCAACTGTCAATATCTCAAAAACGGTACATAGGAATTGAATGCAAATTTCATTAAAATGCTTAGATTATGTTCCTCTGTATCATATCAAAAAGAAACTTGACCTGGACTATTCTTTTAATTATAAAACAGCGAACAACTGACCCTATGCAGTAAGGATTACAGGCCATATCTCTCAATTAAAACACAAGCTAATCATGCAACATGTGCAGCAGACATGTTTTAAAAATAGCTTGAGCTTTATGACTATTTTTTCATGAATTACTGAAAAAATTGCTATCATTCTCTCTTCAGAACATGCAAAACATCTGTATCATTTGTGAACAAAATTTTTTGGCCCAGGTTGCATAGCATATCACACTGCCATACCAGATAAAATATTCCTACTTTAAGAGAGTAACTAACGGTTCCAGATACATTGGTCTTATAACAGGACCAATCACATGTCAGCTCAATAGAACACTGATTCTAAAATAATGTGTCAGTGAAAACAGATCTGTGGTAGAAGAGACCTTAAATTCAGAACATTTAAATAATGAACCATGTTGTGGTAGAATCAATCAAATCAGTTCTATGCTAATTCAACCGAATTTAATATATCTACTTCCACATAAATTTACAACAATACAATTTGAGTAAAAAATTTAAAAAAACATAATACGACAAGTTGATCTCTTTACCTTCTTTCATATTTCAGGTTTAAGCTAATCAAATGGTGGGCTCAGTCCTTTCTGGTTGGTATTCCGGAGGTAATCTGTGGTTTCCGAGACGATGATGGGGTGGTCAAGAGATTAAAATCTTTCCAAACTCTTCAGATGCCAAGAGATTCCAGAGTTAGCTGAAATTACTTTATAGTGGTGTCATTGTTACTTCAACTTTGTTACAGCTTACACTGCAATATAGAGTGACAGAATGCTTTGTATGGTGCTTCTGAAACGCCAGACAGACGAATTACAGACTTTAATATAGTTTTATGCATGTTTTCATAACACTGCAACACAAAAAAGTCTGTTTACAAATATTATGAAATTTTTCGAGTTGCTGCTTTGCACATCACTTGACAACCTATTAAAAATATGATATTTGCCAAGTTGACACGCTAACATATCTTGACAAAGAATTGTCCAATTGACAAAGTTCCTGTGTTGCAAGCAACTTGACAACAAAGTCAGAAACACCAATATTTGACAAGTTGGGAAGTTATGCTAATTTAACATCCTGACAAATTTCTTTCTTTTGACATGTTGTCAAGTTACATGCAAAGCAGCAACTCAACATTTTTTTTTAACCGATATGTCATGTTCGAGTAACTTGTCAGCTCAAGAAATATTGGTGTCTTTGACTTGTTGTCCAGTTACACAAAATCGACTGTTTGATAATTTTCGTCAAGATAGCATCATATCGTAACTTGTCAACTCGACATTTTTCCTACTTTTGATATGCTGTCAAGTCATATGCTATGCAGCAACTTGTCCGTTTGATGAATTTTGTCAAGATGTAAGGTTAACATAATTCAGTTATTTGACAAGTATCATACTTTTGACAAGCTTGCAAGTTACGTGCAATTCTACAATTTTCAGCAAGATTTCATACCGTTGTAACCTGTTAACTCGACAAAAACTGCATTTTTGATATTTTGTATAAACTGTATTGTTTTAGATTTTATAAAAGAAAAGTCTTTCTTTCGTATGTTTTTTAACGTTACATTGTATTTTGTGTACTGTTCTTCTTGCTATCATGTTCGTTGGAATGTCACAGCTTTCACTTAATGAACTATCACATTTATCCCGCATTTTAAAAACTGTTTCCATTTTTCTCACATATTTCACCATTTTGGGTGGAAACTATTGACAAGACATAAAGAAGAAGTTGGTGCTACCCCACCTCCACTCCTCTCTGTTTTGTCTATCTTAGAAAGTAAATTATTTGATTTTCTCTTTTCAGGAAAATTTCTTTTTGGGATATATGTAAATGTTAGTGTTCTAGAGCGATGGGTACAGGTGTAAAATGATGAATAAAATTAAATACCCCAAATTTCTTTTCTCTCTTCAGGATCATTGGAGCGGAGCAGTCGCATTCAATTTTTGTCAGCAGTTTCTATCCTTTATTCGACAAGTTGTTACCATCGATGATCCAAAGTAAGTTTTTTTTTTTTAAGGATCTCAGGGGTGAGGAACAGAATGAAAGGCACAATTTAAATCTTTCAATATTTCTGAATAAGTTAATTTATTATACAAATATATTTCCCCAATCTATTGTAGTAAGAGCATTAGAAAATTTAGTGTCTTTCTTGATATATACTTCCCTTCTTTTTTCTTTCATACATACCTTTTATAATGCAAATGCATACTGGCCTAAAAGTGCTTAAAGGGAGTGAAGACTCGCGCACAAAGGAACGTCTCATGCTGGTAATCTGACCTAGTTTCGAATGAGGTGTAACAGAAGTGTTAGACACCACCATCGACCCCATAAAATACACACACAGCTTGCTACCGTTGGTAATTAGACACGAGTGTACAGTCAATACATGCACCTACGGTCAATACCCACAACACAGTGTACATAGCAGTAATGGACATCAGCAGGGAGTTGGTATGGAACTCCCTGATCTCAGGTCCAGATAAAAGAAAACAAGGTTTCACGTTTCATTACTGTCTGCATTTTGTAGCGACAAGAAGAAAACTTCACTTGCAAGCAACGGAAAGTTAACTTTTTTCAGAGGGTGCAAGTGGTTTGTGGCGAGTCTTCAATGCCTTTAAGTATCAAAAAATTTACATTTCTTTACTTCATTTTTTAAGTTACCTTTTATCAATACAAAAGGAAGTGGTTTTTCAATCCTA
The DNA here is from genome assembly GCA_020650975.1 of Apostichopus californicus. NCBI lineage: Eukaryota > Metazoa > Echinodermata > Holothuroidea > Aspidochirotida > Stichopodidae > Apostichopus > Apostichopus californicus. Next base: position 15,464 of record JAIPMN010022843.1, read on the forward strand.
GCAGAATTTTTTTGTGAGGCAGATCGATCAATGTATAGTTTTATTTCTTTTATTTCTTTTCTACTTTAAAACGTCTATTCAGTATCACTATCTAAAGCAAGTAGTATAATCAGCAGCAATATTCATCTATTTCTGAAGGGGGATGGGGGAGGAGGGGGATGAAACATAATCTGTTTGTTGACTGAAGCCAGCTTTGTTTTTCTTTTCAAATCAATACTCCTATTTCATAAATCTGGACAAATAGCAACCATGGAAACCTAGGCATTTTCATCCAGGATAAATCCACCCTAGTCCCATCTGAAACGGCCTGCCAACTTGTGAAGTGTACAAAACATCCTTTTGGCTTCTCCCACATACGTATGTCGCTGCTTAGCATCATAAAATTACCACTTTCCAGGCTCATAGTTTTTATAACTTTTATATCTGGAGATGATGGTTCATGTGTCTCTATGAGAGGCAGTCCTTTATTCTGCTACTATAGTCAGTATTGCGAAGTTCGGAACACTGCGAAGTTCGGACACCCCTAAGAAATACACAATTTCACCATGACAACCTACAGGAAGAGCCAAATTTCACCAAAAAGTACAAAGCTACAGTTATTTTCTCTCCAAAATGACCCGTGTGCAAGAAAGTACTTACATATTTGTCAATAAAGTGACGGAGATATATGAAGTCTGTTATAATTACTGAAAGAGCAACTGCGCCACCAATTTTATCACCAGCGCCACACTGTGGGACCGAGTGTCCGAACTTCGCAATACTCT
>JAIPMN010022844.1:4782-18682 GCA_020650975.1 Apostichopus californicus
GACCAAAAGTAATAGAAAAGAAAAAAAAAACAACCTTTGTTATCTTCACCAAATTCATTCAATGCTTTATTTCCATGTTATATGTGATTCCATCGTTATTTGCTGTTCTTAATAAACCAGCTCGCATTTCAATGTTTCCCTACGTTTCATCTTTTCTAATCGCAAGGAATGGAAAATTGTTTTGGGGGAATGCTCACTAAAAGCTAAGAGCATTGACCCAATAAGATTTCTAACCCTCTTCACTACCAGGCTTGGGAGAGGGCGAAGGAACCTTTTGCTTTATCCAGGCGCGTAGCCAAGGGGGGGCGAAGGGGGCAGCCGCCCCCCCCTTGAGCATATTTTTAATTTTTTTTTTTAATGTTTTTATGATATCGCTAGTAATTTCAAAAGAGAAAATGCTAAGATGCAACTTACAAGGCCTGGGAAGTGCCATTTCCAGCGATCTGGGAGGTATTTTCAACCAAAATTTTCTTGTACGCTTCGCGCCGCGCCAACCATGGTGGCGCTACGCTTAGATAGTATGCAATGCCGTATCTACGGCTCTGAAAATTTTTCTACATTTTCGCCCCCCCCCCCTTGGCAAATTCCTGGCTACACGCCTGGCTTTATCTAAGGCGAGTGAGACATTTCTTTGGATTTGTTACTGACATGGCAGAGCATCAAGGAATTTTCTTCCAAATGTGAGAAAACATACTCCCAGAGATGACATGAGACGGGAACAATTCAAGCCACCATTTGTGAAACTTTACGTCCAGAACTTTGCATTTCCCGTAGCTGCTTTTATAACAACGGCTTGTTTTTTCTAGTTGCAAACGTTGCTGGAATTTCAGCCAATTTTTGAGCCCTGGATTTAGTTTTGATAATTATGATCAAGATTAGTATGAGGGGCACCCACGCCGACTTGGTAAGAGGTAGCACGGCAGTCGTTGCCGTTCTTTAAGGGACAATTTGTTGAGGGCATTACGTGCAAGTGGTACGGGAATCGAGAGCAATTTGCCATCGTTGCCCGTCAGTTAATTTGTACCATGGTAGCAGCTCTGTAAACAAGAGTATCAAACGAATCCTTTCCTCCCCAAAACCCTATTGTACACTGAAGCTGGTAGTCCAATGCTTCCTTAACACAGTGTAGTGTGAGAGGAGAGGGAGGTTTAACCATCTACACAGGCAAGGGCGTAGGAACCGGGGGGGCTGGGGGGCGCCAGCCCCCCCAGTGAAAAATATGGGGGGCAGAAGTATCATTCCGCCCGCTCCGCAAGTCAGAAAACCCCTTTTTCATTTCCAAATGAGTAAAAAATCTCATTTGGAGCACCAAATTGCATCTAAGGTCAGGTGAAAATGCAAACTTATTTACAAAATGGAGTGGGTGTTGAAGTGTGCTATATTGCACCAAATTGCATCTGAGGCCACCTGGAAATGCAAAAAAAATCCAAAGGGGAGGGGGACACCCTTCGACCCCTCCCCCAGGCCGGCCATCAGTCTTCAGCCCCCCCACTCAAAAGTACCTTCCTACGCCACTGTACACAGGATTGGCTGTACAAAGATGTGGACCTCAGCAATCAGCAACATTTAATGTGATATTAACTGATTCAGTTCCATGACTGTTCCACACACCAGCATCTTCACTCCAGGCAAAGAATTGATGAGGGTGGGGTGAGGGGGAGGTTTAACCATCTACACAGCAATATCTATAAGAAGACGTTGAGTTCGGCAATCACCGTCATCAAATGTGAAGTTAACTTATTCAGTTCCATGACTGTCCACACCAGCATCTTCACTCCAGGCAAAGATGTGATGGGGGTGAGGGGGGGGTGTGGATGTGGTTCAACCATCTACACAGCAATAGCTATACGAAGACGTTGAGTTCGGCAATCACCGACATCAAATGTGATGTTAAATTATTCAGTTCCATGACTGTCCACGCACCAGCATCTTCACTCCAGGTAAAGAATTGATGAGGGTGGGGGTGAGGGAGGGGGAGGTTTAACCATCTACACAGGATTGGCTATACAAGGATGTGGACCTCGGCAATCAGCAAAATTTAATGTGATGTTAACTTATTCAGTTCCATGACTGTCCACACACCAGCATCTTCACTCCAGGCAAAGAATTGATGGGGGTGGGGTGAGGGGGGGGTGTGGATGTGGTTTAACCATCTACACAGCAATAGCTATACGAAGACATTGAGCTCGGCAATCACCGACATCAAGTGTGATGTTAACTTGTTCAGTTCCACGACTGTCCACGCAGCAGCACCTATATTCCAAGCTGTACAAAGCAGTGTTCTGTGATTGAAAGTTTTAACCATGTTTACAGAACCAGCCATGGATAGATTCAGCGATCAGCTTTAGACACCAACTGTGATGTGTACTTGACAACAGTTCCGGGCCTAACCCACACAGCACCAGAATTTATTCCAGCTTAATGCGAAGCAGTGTAACGTCATCGGGAGGCTGAAGAATCTATACAGCACTAGCTATGGACGTATGTTACATCTTGTACATCTAATGTGATCTCGACTTGGTCAGTTCATCAAGCAGTCCATGCAGCACCACCCCCCCCCACCTTCGGGGGAGGTTTTAACCGTCTACTAGGCAATCAGCTACACCACATGTGATGTTAACTCCTATGTCATATCCTTGGCTGTCCTAGCAGCACTGCCCGCATTCCAAAGCCGTCGTGAAGCAACCGCTAGCGGCGATGTGACCTTTGACATGCCACGAGAAATGCTGTCACAATTGCATCAGATACTCAAAGTCATTTTTCAGCGTGTGGAAGAGGGTGCTGCCAAGTTCTTCCTCCTGTTAAAGATAAAATAATCATAATAATAATATAATAATCAGCAGTTATATTACAACGTTCAAGCAACCACAAATGAGGGAGAAGCCTGCAAGGGCTTATGAATTACAACTTACACGTGGGGTGGCTTCCAATTCAACATTTGAACTCAAATTTGGAATCTTTTCAATTTTGAAAGTCATTTCAGATGGGAAAATCGTAGATTGCTCTTGGATGAAAAAGCCCACCTTACTATGACCCGGCCGGGAATCGAACCCGGAACCTCCCGATTGCTAAGCCTCATTGCTTCAAATGCCACCGCCTTTATCAACACTCGCCCACAGCGCCGGTAAAGATACCAACACACAGAATCAGTTTCATTAAACACATTCAAGGTATCAAAAACGATTCAAATCTATTTCGCTATTTATTTTCATAAGAAAAGGAAGTATAACATTTAATATTTTGGTACTAAGAATTTTTCGATGGCATGATGAAACAAGATATCGGACGTCAGAAATTTCAATAATTATTTATGAAAAGGCAGGATAGCAGGTCTGTGTGGATTTAGACCAGAGAACCTATTCAATCCCAGCCTCTCAACATTGCTCACCTGATAAGACCACGAGACGAGCATTTTCAGGTCTTCATCATCTTCATCCTCGGCGGAGCACTAAACACACAAAAATATATATTTATAAAATAATCAATACACATGATTACATGCCAAGCAGGATGAAGTGCTTGCTGATTATTAATCACAAGTTATGATTACAAGCTATCTAAAATATGATGAGCAAACATGATTATATGTCAAGCAGGATGAACTGCTTGCTGATTATTAATCTTAAATTATGACCAGCAGCTGGGTAAAAAAATATGATTAACACATGATTACATGCCAAGCAAGATGAACTGCTTGCTGATTATTAATCACATATTAAGATTACCAGCTGGGTAAAAAAAAAAATCAATCAACACACATGATTACATGCTTGTTTATTAACAATCACAAATAGTGATTACAAGCTGAATAAAAATGTAATCAACAAACATGATTACATAACAAGCAGGAAGAAGTGCCTGCTGATTATTAATTGATCACCAACTGGGTAAAAACGGTACAAAAATGTGATCGACACGCACGATATCATGCAAAGTATGATGTAGTTCATGTTGATTATGAATCACAGATTGTGATTACCAGCTGGGTATAAAAAATGTAATCAACATGTGATTACAAGCAGGGCAGGAAGAAGTGCTTGTTGATTATCATCCAAAAATTGTGATCATTAACAGCTGGGTTAAGTTATAAGCAACAAGCAAAGAAACTTGTGAGATGATAGAATGTTGAATCTAAATAATAAAGATCGGAAGAATCCGGGTTGCACTCTAGCAGTTTGAGGATCTTACATTGGAACTTATAACTGACGACGGTATAGTTATAGTATTTAAATGATCAAAATATCACCTGTGAGGGTCAGTGGCGGAGCGTCCATACAGTCAGGGGGGGGATGCCCCCCCTGACGGACTCAAATGGACTGCTGGCGCCCTTTTCAGCTTTTTACCACTTTTTACTTATTCGCGATTGTTTACTTTTTTATTGCGCTCTCATCTACCAATTGACATTTGTAACATTTTTTGACGATGACACCTATTTATTCTTCGTTTATCTGCAAATTAGCAAGGCCAGGAAAGGGTCATTTCCGGCGATCTAGGAAGTATCTTTACTCAAAAATTTTCTGTACGCTCCGCGCCAACCTGTGGTGGCGCTCCACTTAGATAGTGTCGAAAGCGCCCCTACAGACCATTCTCGCCCCCCTTGACCAATACCCCTAGCTCTGCCACTGGTGAGGGTTATTTTGTAATCTTAAATTGCCCCCAAACTTAAACTTAAACTTAAATCGCTGAAGTGATTCAAGAGTGTTTTCTGTGAAGATTGTGACTTGAATTTTTTTTTTTTAATTTAAAACATACAAATTAGAGAAAAGAAGATCATTTCCCCCAAACTTTCCCTAAGGGAAAAACCAGTTTCAAAAGTTTGCTAACTTGCTATGCATTTGCTTATTTGAATTTTGAACATTGGTGACCAACATTTGATATTCTAGCAATACAAAAGGGCAATGTGTGGGACCCACCAACCAAGTTTCCTGTGGTCTTTGGAAGGTTTTTAATCAACAATTTAGACTATAATAACCTTTACATCAAAGCTTTTGAAGATGTTCTACCCTGATGACATCGCAGATCACCTGCTGAGATCTACTTTTAGGAGCAAAGAACTTAGCGTTAGCCAGTTAAAATAGGTATATATGCAATAAACCATATCTTGATTTTAGAAACAAGATAATGAGATGGGTTTTCCAACCAACAGTGTGGATTAATTAATGTTTCTCTGAATGTTCTTTCAATTATATCCATACTGAACCATGCAATTAATTAATTAATTAATTTAGGTTTTACAGTCTTGTTCAAGGCCAGGCCTTCTCACACGACTTTTACAACTTAACCCTGGTCATTGGTAACTTGTCACACCTACATACCAAAGTGTGCACAATTCAATCAATCTCTCCTGGGGCACCACAGTGCACCACAACCACGTGTCCCCTGGGGGACTTCCCATAGGGTGCAGCCACAAACCGGCGCACACAACTATAAATACAAGTTACCTCGCAAGTCCCCATTTATACACCTGGGTGAAGAGAGGCAATGGAGATAAAGCGCCTTGCCCAAGGACACAACGTAATGATCTGGCCAGGGCTCGAACCTGTAATCCTTAGATCACAAGTCCACTGCCTTAACCACTTGACCACAACGCCCTCTCAATCCCCTTTGTTGACCACCTTTGCCTCAACCACCCCCCTCACCCCGATCCCCACCCCCACCATCTCAATCCTTTGTAATAAATCGTTCTTACCTTCAACAAGACCGACCCGATGAGAATTGATCCGTCGGGTGATAACAAGACTGAATGGTCTGGAAGTAATCTGGTACAAAATTAGAAATGAAAAAATTTCAAATTCCATCCCGCAAAAATTCAACAAAATATACATTTCATTCTGTTCGGAAAAGAATAGTGACTGGTTTTGAGGTATGATGAAAATAGAACCTTACACTGTCAACTTTGAAAATGGAAGTTCTAAATCGGGGTCTCAGAATCAAATGGGGGAAAAAAAAAAAAAAAAAAATTTGTGTAGACCAATAACTTATGGATATGAACAGAGGCTGATACTCACTTTTCCAGCTTGGAATGAAGTGTTTCCATGGTTACGGGAGGCACGGAGACCGTAGATGTGAACCTTATTTCGTGTTCCTTCAGATCTAAATCGTTCAGGATCTTGGAAGGTTCTTCCACTTTTAATTTCTGGAAAGCAAACAAGGCAAAAAGGAGTGACCTAATTTTTAGCAGAAACATGTTGGCCGCTAAAATTTTATTGAAGGATGTCATGAATGTGGCTTGAGATTAAAGGCAAATTTACTGGCTTTCTTACTAATTTACCTGTCACCCTTCCCCGCCCCCACACACCCCCCCCCACCACACCTCCCCACTTCCTCCCAACCCTCCTGGCCTTTCAGTTTTGCTTTACAGTAAGACAGGTAACTAGATTAACATGAACAGAGCAACTAAAATAACTACAGTGTAAATCTAAGTGTTCATAAATCAGAACTGAACATTTGTTATAATTTTGAAGATGCGTTGCCGCATATGATGATGTGAGTCTTCTTACTATGTCAGCTCTGGTACTGCCATTAGAGAGTAGGGTGGGAAGGGAGGGGGGGGTAGGAGAGATGAGTAGGGGATGGCTGCCATCTCTGTACAGGGAAACTTTCTGTTAATGTAGGTCTTCCCCAAATGAAAGTGATAGTTGTGAATGGTAGAGGTTAATGATATGTTTTAATGTAATGTAATATGTTAATGATAGTTGTCAATGTAAACTGCAAATGGCTTTACATATGTTAACATGTCACTCACACGCATTTGATTTTAACCGATAAATGGTTACTTTAATATCTCGAAGCGGAGTGTGTGTGTCGGTAAATTTGTATTTCTCTATGCTATCTGTGAATAACAGGATGTCTGCATTTATGTTTTCAACATCTCCACTCTTGATTGGCGCTCCCTTTGACACAGTTTCCTAATACACATAGATTAATAGTATGGTAACTTAATTGCTGTGAAATTGTTTCTGGAGTGAATTTCTGTCCCCATTTCCTTTGATGGGTTTAGGTGAGTCCGGTGAACGGTTCGCGTAATTTTTTTTCCTAGGAGGGTTAGGGGCAATTATCATATATAGGCGTATCCAAACCCTCGTGCATGCGTGTACTACTACTAGCCATAAACTTTTTACGAGCAACACGCATGCGCGAGGGTCTGGATACGCCTATATATGATAATTGCCCCTAAACCTCCTAGGAAAAAAAATTACGCGGACGGTTCCCTGCCAGTTGATATACTTACATCTTCTGAAATCACCAGAACACCGTGAAAGGTCTTGGATCTCTTCTCTGACCGTAGATCCATCAAATCACCTGTAAGGATATCAAAATTATGATTTTTGGATTAAAAAACAGTTAGATAATATCCTAGAAGACTGAAAAATAAAATGATGAAATGAGGGGGGGCGGGAGGTGCGAGGGGTAGGTCGGGGGATGGAGGACATTTAAACTGTCATAAATTTTAGATCTTACACTCACAATTTTTGTCTTGATCAAGTTGAGAACATTTTACACAGCCAACCGTATATTAACTGTTGTGACTGTGGCACTGACATCAACTACTAAACACAAACTTAGATTCCCAAATGTGTCGGTTTGATAGATCAAGATCATTTAAGGATAGATAATGATCTGGAATTCAAAAACATTTACAAGAAAATATCCCACCAGAACTGACAAAAACATGAAAGACTGAGAGGGAAGGTATGAAAGAGTGTGTGACAGTCTCTGGAAATCTCTCAACATATTAATTTAGATTCCTAACGGAGGAGGCAAAGCTTGACTGAGCAAGATCGTTTCGTGACACAAAAGGTGTGACAGGAAGGCGTGACAGGATGTGTGACAGTCTCCAAGAGCAACGCAAGCGTGACCTTCACATAGTACAAAACCCAATCGAGGAATTGAAGCAGCAGTATATGACATGTTCCCCATTATTCTCTTGCAAGTAGTCAACATTTTGTCAAATACTCTGCTATTTCTTATTGGAATTCCGTACCAACTGCATTGCATTCAATTAATAATCTATCCTCATTCAAGCGTAATTTAAAGCGTTACCTTCTTTCGAATAGAATTTTATGATTTAGTCTAAAATTTGGGCCACGTCTTTGTTAAAGTTTTTTTTTTTCTTCTCCCCCCCACTTTTTCTTCTTATTATTATTATTCATTATTCTTGTAACATTTTTTTTTGTCATACTTTGTACCTTTGTTATACTTTGTAAGTTTGTATTTTGGGGATACCTCACTTGCAAGTTCTTATGAACTTTTCGAGGATCCCCACAACCATAGACTTTGTATGTATATACTTGAATTATGTAAAATGTTGATAACGTTGATGGTTGAAATAAAGTTGAACAAACAAACAAACAAACAAACAAACATGTGACATACCGAGGCTGAATATACAAATGAATTGCTTTATAAATGAATATTCACAAGTCAGATGTTATTTAACAGCCAGTTGGGACAATTTCCTAATGCAAATACCTCTCTAAACTGTACTGAGTACTCCAATATCATGCTTTCAAAGCACTGGTATTGACAGTACAAACAGTTCCTTGATCTGATAGAAACATGATATTCATACTGCTCGTACTGACAATACGAACGCTCTGAAGCGGGACATAACACTACAGTATAGAAAAATTAGTCCCAACTGGGTGTTATTCATTTCCAAAGGGAAGAAGAGGGAATGTGTGTTATTTAACCCAATAAAATGAGCTATCCAAATTACTGGTTGAGAAATTGATAAAACAATGAAAATTGCTGACAGTAAGCAATGGGAGACAGTTAAAAGTACATTTTACAAAAAAAGCAACACTTTTTTACAAGAAAGTTATGGCACCGGGATATCGTAATTGCGCTTGGCCTATCCAACCAGTTCTTTGATTGCCGTGTAGTATAAGGCTAGCGCTCACAGAGGTCGTGGCTATTTTATAGATTAGATGGAAAGTCTGTAGAAACTAAATCCATCAACCCCTTACAGTGGAATGGTGATGGCCGATGTGTCATCATGGACCAAAATCACATGTTGATTGATGCTTTCAAGTATGGCAAAACTACATAATTTAATGAAATCGATAAAACAATTAATTACCTGGCTGGTTCATCGTTCTCTTAAGAAGGCTCAAGGGCATGTCGACCGATATGGTAGGTTTAGTTGCCACGGCGATGCTCTCTCCATTGGCTGGCATGAAGCAGCCGATATCTGTTAGAAAACATCAATTTTATCGGCGAGTAAAAATAAACATCGCTGATTTGCAATACTACCATTCTCTTCCTAATTGACATTTGGGATGTGGATAAAACTTTCAATTACATCAGAGATCAATTTCACACTGGAGCAATTTGAATACATTCTAAAGTCGAACCCAGTACCATGGAAAAGGTTGGGTTGAGTTGGAGAAGTTTCCTCAAGATCAATACTTTGAACAAATTCACACACATGACCTAATGTTTACCGACAAAATTAATCTTGTTTTCACTTCATCCGAATTCCTGAAAGTATGGCAAGGGGAACAGAGGATGAAGAGAAGCATATCATATCAACGTGAATAAAATGTCTAGAAGTTGAAAAAACTTCACCTACCAAATTCTTGAGTGATCTTCTGTTTGAGAAATTCCATTTTGGTAGCCTCGCCGTGAACCAAGACGACGTTCTTCGGCTCGCACTGACGGATCAGTTGCATGATGCCCTTGGCGTCAGCATGGGCGCTGAAAATGGGGAACGAGGTGGAGACACCTGTGAGATCATCGACAGCTATAAACATGACGGTCACAATGGCTGTCAACAGCTTACAACATGTTAAGCACTTTATTTTGAGAATACCCATATATTGACAGTTTGACCACATAGAAACAGAAAGGTGGTAGAAGGGCGCTGAAAATGAAGAACGGGGTGGAGACACCTGTGAGATCATCGACAGCTATAAACATGACGGTCACAATGGCTGTCAACAGCTTACAACATGTTAGCCACTTTACTTTGAGAATACCCATATATTGACAGTTTGACCACATAGTAACATGAAGGTGGTAGAAGGGCGCTGAAAATTGGGGAACGAGGTGGAGACACCTGTGAGATCATCGACAGCTATAAACATGACAGTCACAATGGCTGTCGACAGCTTAGAATAAGGTATTTATTTTTAGAATACCCATATATTGACAGTTTGACCGCATGGTAGAGGAAGGTGGTAGAAGGGCTGAGAGTGCAACAGCTATTAAATGGCAGTCACAATGGCTGTCAACAGCTTAGAATAAGGTATGTGTTTTTAGAATACCCGTACTGACAGTTCGACGGAATGGATAGAGGAAGGTGGTAGAAGGGCTGTGACTGCAACAGCTACAGTATAAACATGACAGTCACAATGGCTGTCAACAGCTTAGAATGAGGTATTTATTTTTAGAATACCCGTACTGACAGTTTGATGGAATGAAAAGAGGAAGGTGTTAGAAGGGCTGAGAGTGCAACAGCTACTTATTATATGGCTGTCAACAGCTTACAACATGTTAGGCACTTTATTTTGAGAACACCCATACTGTAAGGCACTTTATTTTGAGAACACCCGTACTGACAGTTTGACGGAATGAAAAGAGGAAGGTGTTAGAAGGGCTGTGAGTGCAACAGCTATTAAAATGGTAGCTTACAACAACTGAGGCTCTTGTATTGAGGAAGGTCACGCTAGCAGACCAACAGCATCTTCCATTTGGCTGATTATGCATGGGGTACTAAACATGGGAAGGTAGGAGAGACCCTGAGAGTTCAACAACTATTAAATGACAGTTACAAAGGCTTGTGACAACTGTGGCACCTGTATTGAGAATGCTCACTATGATTGGTCGACTCAACGGACACTGAGAAAGAGGTACAAGCATCATGACATCACCAATAGCTATAACATGACAGGTCATAACGGCTGCCAATAGCTTTACAACAACTGAGGACTCTTGTTTTGAGATTGTCATATTTAGCAGTTCATCGGCATCTTACATTTTGGCTTCTGCACGGGCCACTAGAATTGATTGCTGTAGACACACTGCGATATCAAATGCCATACAATGACGGTGAAAAACTGGCCTACAATGACGGTGAAAAACTGGCCTGCAACAGCTAGCAACACAACTCAGGCGCTTGTGTTGAAACTGGCAGATTGAACATTGTAAGGAGATAGAGCACACTGTGAGAGGAACAGCTATAAAAAGGAAAAGTATGATCACGAAAACGACCTAAGATTGTTAGTCCAGGGCAAGGCATGTTACTTACCTAAAAGACATGTATTGTACCGAGAGCTTGACATCAACCTGTGACGAAGAACAAAAAAAAAATCAAAGAAAAAATAAAGAAAAACAACGTTCATGCCAGATTCAGGGACCGATTACAAATTCCCAAGAATAATGCTGCGCATCGTTTCATCCGCACTGTCGGCAAGATCTAATATAATATAGTTCCTGTGTAAAAGTACAGTAAGTTGGCCTGACGTTTCGATCCTAGCAGGATCTTCTTCAAAGGCTAAATAAATGACAAGTAACAGTAACAGAAGGGACAAAAACACGCAAAGAATACAGACAGGTTAATGAGCATGGTGAACACAAAGAGATAGATGTAAGGGGATTAGTAGACAAGGGATGGAGAGAAGAAAGAAAGATTTCTCTTAATAAATGGTAATCTATCCTTCTCTTAGTCCCTCCACTGTTTATCTCCTACCTCTCCTCTTCCCCTGTTGGTTTCTTTCTTTCTTCTCTCCATCCCTTGTCTACTAATCCCCTTACATCTATCTCTTTGTGTTCACCATGCTCATTAACCTGTCTGTATTCTGTGTGTGTTTTTGTCCCTTCTGTTACTTGTCATTTAGCCTTTGAAGAAGATCCTGCTAGGATCGAAACGTCAGGCCAACTTACTTTTAGACATTCTCCTACACAGGCTCTCTAGTGGATAAGCAGTTTAATAACAGTTTATTTTATTTTGATAATATAGCTCCTGTCACTTTCTGAGATCTTTCTCGTGACGAGACTCGAGAAAAGCGAATGAGGTCCTTGAACTTTCGGTGGCCCAAGTAAAAATTATCAATATGATAAACAGAGTGTGGTAATTAGACTCCCACAAATTTTTGTTAAGATTTAACAAATTTTTTGCAACAATTTTTTGTCATTCAAAATATTATCTGACATAACAGACATATTTAGATCACTACTGAATGAGATTATTAATTCTTAATTAGTCCAATTAAAAGTCTCCTTCTCACAGAACAGTTTCAAATCTTTCTTTTGAATTACTAGTCAATAACAAACACATTTCTCACAAACTAATTTTTTATTTGCTTGCATGAAGAAGCATCAATACAACTTCATGTCATTAACATGATTTAAATATGAAGGAAATACTGTTATTACAAACAGCGTTGGATTATGAAACACCATTTATACATGAGGAAAATACTACTATTACAAACAGTGTTGGGTTACGAACCACTATTTTGTACATGAGGAAAATACTGTTATTACAAACTGTGTCGGTATATAAACCACCATTTGTACATGAGGAAAATACTGTTATTACAAACAGTGTTGGTATATGAACCACCATTTATACATGAGGAAAATACTGTTATTACAAACAGTGTTGGATTACGAACCAACATTTGTACATGAGGAAAATACTGTTACTACAAACAGTGTCAGTATATGAACCACCATTTGTACATGAGGAAAATACTGTTACTACAAACAGTGTTGGTATATGAACCAACATTTGTACATGAGGAAAATACCGTTATTACAAACAGTGTTGGGTTACAAACCACCATTTGTACATGAGGAAAATACTGTTATTACAAACAGTGTTAGGTTAAGAACAAACTCTTTAAATGAAATGAACACTACATGGCAATTGTAAGACAATCACTCCAAATGTAACACATGTCAGGGGCAAATCAACGACAGCGTTACCATAGGAATGTAAAGCTTTTAAGGTACATCTACCACGATGCTATCACAGACCACCCACTGTGATCCACTTCCTGGAGTTAAGGAGTAAAGAAGGGTTCATCTGGTCATAAATATAGGTTTCTTGCAGAAAAGCATATCTCGAGTTAGCAGAAAGATCTTTTTTTTCCAACTAACAACTTTTCTTTCAAATAAGTGTAAAATTGTCTATCACCAGAATAATCCTTTTAATCTTTTAATCCATTTAAATTAATACTCACCCAAGTCTGGACAGTGTTTTAGTTGGATCAACTGAACATCATAATTTCAACGATACTCTATATTCTTTCGTTTTTGTTATAAAAAAATGTTGCAGTCCGAAAAGACAATACTATTATTATTCTTCGTAAAAACTTTTAATAGCTACAGATCCACTCACCACTTGTCTGTTCTCCATTTCGATTCTTTTCTGACCTGCCAGGACCTTTGACCCTACCGTCCCCGCCACACAGTACCCCGGCATGATCACCATGTTCTTTTCGTTGGACGCCCAATGTTTGAAGATCTGGAGCGAGAGACCTGCGTGGAGCATTCCCGGGGTGGCGAACACGACCATGGCTCCAGGATTGTTGATGTAGTTACGATCAAAGGGCTGAAAAGAGGGAACGGAGGAAAAATTTTGAAAGAAAAGAAATAAAAATAATGATAGCCTACCACACATTTAATATGTAAAAATGTAATGTAGGCTATACTAGTTACGATCAAAGGGCTGAAGAAAGGAAACGGAGGAAAATTTTGAAAAAAATAAAATGATAGCCTACCACACATTTAATATGTAAAAATGTAATGTAGGCTAGACTAGTTACGATCAAAGGGCTGAAGAGAGGGAACGGAGGAAAAATTTTGAAAGAAAAGAAATAAAAATAATGATAGCCTACCACACATTTAATATGTAAAAATGTAATGTAGGCTATACTAGTTACGATCAAAG
>JAIPMN010022872.1:4804-23613 GCA_020650975.1 Apostichopus californicus
TATTTCCAACCCGCTGTGTTTGGCTCATGTAATTCAACTGGAAAGCGGTAGCGAACACATCTATCAAGTCCCCACCGAGGACCTCCCAGAAGGTCCTATAGAACTCTGCTACCGCTGTCCAGAGCTCACCAACGGAGAGATTCGAGCCCAAGCTATCATTTTTACTCTCAGGGGGGGCCTTGTCTATACCAGACAACAAGTCCTCCTGGAGATCCTCGCTAACAGCAGCCCTGGAGTACAGGTTCGAAAAGAACGACCCAAATACCCCTAGGACTGCCTGCGGGCTCTCCACGACGACCCCACCAGGATGACACACTGCCCTTATTCTGCGGTCAACCACAGACTTGGTGTCGTCCCGGTAAAAACGAATAGTGGGCTTCTCGTCCGCCTCAACAAACTGGATTCTGGCACGCACTCGGGCTCCGTGCAGTTTCTCATCGAGAAACACTCCAAGTGCATGCAGATCAGACGATGAAGAACCATCCCTTGCTCTGTTGCACAAGGAATGGAACTTGAATCTCCTTTGGTGAGCTCTCTCAACACAATACCTGATTGCGAACTGCTTGATGAGGGACTTGACCTCGTCCCACCAGACTAACGCATTGGAAAAAGCAGGCTTGAGGGACTGCCATCCTCTGTTTTGCTCTTTAACAATTTCCGTGTTCAGCCGCCAAAGTCCCTTCTCCACATGAAAGGACTCCGGCAGCTGCAAGCGCAAAACAACAGCGTCATGATCAGATAAAGGACATGAAATAATCGAGCACCGAGATCGAGGAAACTTGTGCCGGGCATAAAACCTGTCGAGTCTGGATGAAACTGTTCCATCTGGTTTATGCCACGTACAAGAAACCACCTGGGGATTTTGGGACCTCCAAACATCCAGAAGATCTCGGTGCTTGACAAACAATCCTAGCTCAATCATGCCGGTGGTACAATTGGGGGACTCTTTCCTCGAACGTCTATCTAACACAGAGTGAGGGACACAGTTAAAGTCCCCCCCAAGGATACAATTTGCCTTACCCGGTACAAAGGATGGCAACACCGTGAAGAAATTTCTTGTTTCTGTATGTCTTTGCATGACTGTGAGATTGCAAGCTGACAGTGATTCACTTCAGGTGTGTTACATGTAACATAGTGATCAATAAATGAAGTTATTTCATCTGATGAAGCAGTTCCATACAATAGTGCATCCTTGATCCAAACTAGCATGTGTATGTGGGGGGAACCTCTCTGCTGGAAGTGTACTTTGTACAAATGATAAATAATTTAACCAATTGGATGGTACACACTGTAGAGAAAATCATTTACAAACCTCACCATATAATGAAAGTGTCGATCACTCTTGATTAGCTCGGACTTCTTATTCCAACTCAAACTTAATGCATCATCATCTGCCAAACTCTGTTGTTTACAGTCCTTGCAAGAATTTGGAGTAAGTGAAGCCACCTAATCTCTGCAGCTGAAAATGATAGAAACCATGTTGGAATTCCAAGCTCACGAATCATTGCGAACAGTTCTTTCTTTGACTTCTCCCAATATGGAGGGGAGCCTCTTAATGTTCTAAATACTCTGAAGCCTTCATCAAGTGACAATATTTTGTTAACATTTTCACTCGTTTTGAAATGTTTTGCTATAAAGTTCTTTCCTTCAATTGTCTTCTTCCGCATACTCAGTGAAACTTCTGTTGTATTTGATTGATTTGAATTTGTTTGTGAAATATATTTCCGACTGATTTAGCAAAACTTCTTTCTCTCTGACGTAATTCCCACTTGCATATTGTGCTGTAATGTACACTGTTTGTTATCACTTCTAGACTGTCCACAAAACAATGTTTCAAATGCAAGTACTTCAGAATGACTATCCCTGTAGGTTAAATGTAGTAATTTGGAGATTCAGTCCACTCATTATCAATCGACTTGAAGGTTTGTTGCATTTCAAGAAATGTCACTTGATTTATGACAGTTTTCATCTGATTCTGAGTTACTCACCCCAGGTGCTATAAATTCTTGCCAATCGTGATCTAGTTGATGTAATGTGTTGGTTGGTTCATATGTTAGAAATTGTGACCTTTTCATCTATGTATCATCGACTGTTTGCAAGAAGCCAATTTGCAGCATCGATGACCTTATTAGGTCTGACATTTTCAGTTTCAACTGCATGCTTGTAAGACAGTTTTCTCTTGAACTTTACAGGAATAGTCATGCTCTCATCTAGCCTACGTGGTAACATCCTTATGGTACTGGATACATCATCTGTTGTGGGATGACTGGAAGACTCATGTTATTTTCTAAGCCCTAATGGCGGTATCTTTTAACGATTAATATATTCCTTACAAATGTTGCATATCCACATGTTACTTTCTGTTATAGATGATTTGTGCAACGATAAAGAAGAAGTGTGAGCCCTCTTTGCCAAATTTGTGACACTTTCCCTATACCATAACTCAAGAACAACAAATATATTCTGGACCAACTGAAATGGATTTCGGATATACATCTTGCAATTCAATTGAAAGTATTACTGCTAGATCTTATATTCGTTTTCATTACCTAGAAATATTGGATCCGATCTGGCCTCTGCTATTCGTGTTTGGTTAATTTTTGTTTCTCTTGGATGAGATATGTTTTAGTTTCCCCAATTGTTCTGATTCATTTTCTTTCTCAGAGTAATCTCCTCTCGGCCTTTTGGCTAAGATCATGTGTAGTATCTGTTCCCTTTCGAGGGGAATGGTGATGCACACCCGACGATGATCACACAGTCACAGTCCCGATGCAAGGGGACTGGGGCTGAGAGCGGATCAGTCGTTTGGTTGTTTGGTTTTCGTGCCCAGGTTCTTTCCTGGGTGACTTTTTCTTAAAAAGTATCTCCTCTCTGCCTTTTTGCTATCATACGTTTAACATTTTGGTGGCCTTCCTTTTCGGAATAATCTGATCTGTGCCTTGTTGCATCCATACGTTTCACATTTTGCTCGCTTTCATTGTCAGTGTAATCTTGTCTTTGCCTTGTTGTCTTCATACGTTTGAAATGTTGTATGTTTTCATTTTGTGAGTATTCTCGCTGCTGCCTTAAAAGTTTGATTCGCTCGTGTTTTTTGATTTATTTTTTTGCTAGCACAAGGATCTTTCCTCCTTATAATTTTCATTCGTTTCACATTTCTGTCCCTTTCTGCTTAGCAGTAAGTGCTACTGTATCTTTTCTGTTGTATATGTTCAGCATTTTCCTTCGGTTCCTTTTGTTGGTAAGTGTCATTATTTGCTGTAGGCTTTTGCATACGTTTGGAACTGCTGGATTTCATGTTAGTTGTGGGTAGTTCAGTCAATATTATATTTGTTCTGTTCCTTTACATTGTTGCCACATTTTGTGCCTTTCTATTTCTTCTAATACACGTTCTGTGGTAGATTTAGCTTGTGTCTGGCACAACTCAGTTATAAAGTTCATATAGATAACTTCCAAGGGTCGTTAAAGAATGGCCTCTTGCTTAACGCTCTTCCATGCTATAGACCGATAGACTTACATTATGATTCCGGTTAAGTTTTGTTTATAGAAAACGTAAAAAGTTTTTTATTTATTTCAAAAATCATAGCTTTCATTTTAGTTTGCTTCAAGAAACTCATTCTGTAACAAGTGACATTACTCATTGGTCAAACGAATGGGGAGTTAAAGTGTGTTTATACCATGATCTCAGTAGAGGTGTTGCTATTGTTATTAAACCAACTTTGAACTTTAATCTCATCAATGATTTCTATGATATTAATGGTCGTTTCGTTATACTGTATAACGAAACTATGTAAAACTATGTAAACTATGTATAACGAAACTATGTATACAGTTTATACATATTATATTGTATATTAATATCAAGGGTATGCATTTTATATTAACCAATGTGTATGGGCCCAATCTGGATAATAATATAACTTTCAAAGCTATTGATAGTACTATAACGAGTCACACTTATTCAGCGCCAATAATATTGGGAGGGGATTTGGACAAAACGGGTGGAAATCCGTGCACCAATTTTGTTGCTCGTAATGAAGTCATCACATTTTCAGAAAAATATGACCTTATTGATATTTGGCGAGAGCGTAACCCATTGACAACACATTATACGTGGCATTGAAGAAGCATTCACCATTCTATTCATTGATTTTTTTTCTTTTAAATCAGTTAAGGGGTGGTGCTGTTTGTGATACAGTTTCAGTTATCATTGGTCAGGACAGAGGGGAAGGTTCCTGGAAGCTTAATACCCCCCTGCTTTTAAAGACCATCGTTATATTGATCTTATTCGTACGAATATTCATAACACTAATAGCTAACACGGGTTTTAATTGTAGCTTACTCTCGGAGGTTTGTAACTTAATATCAGATCACTTTCTACGCGTTACTCTGGCATTCGGGCTAAACAAAGCCGAAGACCGCCGCCTTATTGCTAACATTTCCTTTTGTGAACAATTGTATGCATATATTCTCACTGATTACTTAAAGGCTCTGTTCAATGAAGCCAAAGGTCAGCTAGAGGCAATTTATGAGTCAAAATTAAAGGCCATTTTTGTCAGATCAAGAGCATTCTGGGTTGAGGAGGGGGAGAAAAGTACTCGTTACTTTTTAAATTTAGACCCTAAAAATTAAACTGAAAACAATGAATGAAAGTATTACGAATACAAATATTGTTATAACTAATGCTAAAGATATCTTCAATGAGGCTAAACTTTTTTATTGTAAGCTCTATACTAAAGATGGCACCGTTTCCCCTGCAACTCTTTTTTTTATAATATACATGTGCAGCATGTACAGCTTTCCGATGAGGAATGTAGGGATTGTGGTCATTTCACCCAGAGTGCACTGCGTCACTTTTGGGTATGCCCCTAAATAAGTCGCCAGTTTCTGATGGATTACCGGTCGAATTTTATAATTTTTTGGGGGATGAGGTGGGTCCACTTGCGGTTAATTCCTTTAATTTTGCTTTTCACAGGGGATATCTCGCTGATGAGCAAGGGCGAGCAAACATTACACTTATTCCTAAACCGGCCAAACACCGCAGATATGTAAACAACTGGCGTCCCATCGCTCTCCTCAACACCGACTATAAAATCGCTTCTAAATGTATTGCTACTCGTATGAAAAGATTTCTTGATAATTTCATTAGCCCTGAGCAAAGTGGGTTTTTAAAAGGTCGTTTCATTGGCGAAAATATTAGATTAATTTTGGACCTTATTGGTTATTGTGACCGCAATAAGAAATGAGTACTCCTTTTCCTTCATTACGAGAAAGCCTTTGATAAACTAGACTGGGAATATATTCATAATTGTCTCTCTTACTTTAACTTTGGCGCAGATTTCATTGATTGGATTATCACATTTTCTAACAATGCTAATTCTTGTGTCACAAACAATGGTTATTTTTCCGATTTTTTAAATATCACATATGCTGATGATACCGTAATAATTACAGATGGGTTTGAAAACTCTATGAAGACTTTTTCAGATTAAATTATATGCCCAAGCTTTCGAAGATTCAAAGTTGAATCTATAGTTGGTCATATCGTGATTTAACTCCTATCGGGAAGGTGTTGATAATTAAGACGTTTGCAATTTACCAATAAGTCTATCTTTTCATGGTTCTTCCATCATTATATCAGTGAAATGAATGGTAGGTTTAGAAAATTTATATGCAACAATAAACCTGATAAAGTCAAGAAATGTTTTATGCAATACTAGAGATAATGGGGCTTCGCGGTGTGGTGGAGGCGCACGGGGTTGGGGTCTGCACTGGGTATGCACCCAGTAGTTGCTTATCTAAGAAGGACTACAGTTGCTGTATGTTTTACTAAAACTCCATGCTAGTTATTTGTTAAAGTCATTTTTTCTTTCATTTTTATTAAGTCACTGAGGAAATAGATTGATGATTAAATGCAACCAATGCCAGATGTTGATTGCCCAAACCAAACTGAAGAGACAAGTAACTCAGTGTGGAAGACAGTCACCAGAAAGGTTTGTTATAGGTGATACAAGTAATTAATTACTTTTTACCCAAGTTTTGATGTACTGCATCTTGCATATATGGTTTTAATACAAATACTGTGGAAGTATCATAAAAAAACATAGTATATCATAACATCCCTGTTATGTTTACTTTACTCAGAGACGAGCATGCTGACACAGGACCGTCCGCTCATGGGGTTATAACGGAGACTCAAAGTTGCTCTGTTGAAAGGTTAGTCAGTTTGTCACAGCGTTCACAATTAAATTAATCAGTGTAGAGTTGTAGTCAATGTGTAGTGTACAAAATGATTGGATGCGTTAGAAACTTATATTCCCTTTTCAACACTGATTATTCTAGGGTGGAACAGTTAAGAACAATGCTGGGTTGTATTATGGATAAAAGTATACTATTTTTGGACTAACATTGTCAACTTTTAATAATGGTTACTTCATTTGTACTACATATATTTTGTACGTCTGTAATAACTTGTAGGAAATGCCAAATCTTAGGTCAGAATATGCAAATTTTAGTACAAATATGTAAGAGATGGAAGACAAGACCAATTGTGAAATTTCTTTGTAGGTAATCAGTGTTCCAATGTAGATTGCATAATGTTCTTGACTGTCTTGAGTCAATGAGTTCGGAGATCCTGTTACTGTTATTTTCTTTTTGGTAATAAATTGTGAGTTCTATTTCAATTATCCAAAGTATTTTGCTGTTAACAACTGAAGGCTTAGTGGAACATGGCATAGGAACATCTTTGACAGCGTGGAAGGATGCCTTAATATGAATCTCAAACACTACAGATTGATGGACATTCATGCAGGATTGCTTGGTGTGACTTTCTTGGTTAGCAAAGTTAACACCAAGTTAACTCATGACATCATTTCTTAAGTCACAGATCATGGGTTTTTGGTTATTTTCGTTCTATTTCCAAATTAGAGATGGGAATGAAAGACAATCAGAACCAGTTGTATCAGAATTACAGACCGGACCCCCCGTTTTGTGCTCCTGATACGTAGGTAAATTGTTAGGAAAATGTTCTTCTTGCTTATCATAATCATGACCAGCTTGCTTTAAATTACTGAATCTTCAGCCTTGGTTGAATGTCTCTAATGCTTGAAGGAAATCGTGCGTTTCAATTGTGATCTGTTGAATCTTTACCTACTATATTCTAATACATACATCTCAGTATGCTTTAAATGTTCAACAGTAAGTTAGTAAGGGGAGTGGGGGTGGGGGGGGGGGTGGTTAAATGGTTAAGGCAGTGGACTTGTGATCAAAGGATTGATGCTCGATACCTGGCCAGATCATTCGGTTGTGTCCTTGGGCAAGGCACATTATCTCCATTACTTCTCTTAACCAAAGTGCATAAATGGGGACTTGCAAGGTAAGTTGTAGATATAGTTGGGTGTCCCCCGTTTTTGTGGCTGCACCCTATGGGAAGTCCCCAAGAGAGCTTGATTGAATTGTGCACACTTTGGTGTTTGGGTGTCACAAGTTACCAATGACCAGGCTTAACTTGTAAAGTCGTGTGAGAGGGCATCGGCCTTGAGAAAGACTGTAAGCCTTGAACTTTGAGCTTTAAGTGCCTTAGCTATGCTGCTTCACAGCGACTGTTGGCCAACTCTGCCCCTTCTGTTGCCCACCCTGCCCATTAAAGTTGTGAAAAATGTTCTATGCCAATCTGGGATTCATTGTGTACTAAATTCTACAAAGCATTATGTGGTCGGCCAATCCTTCATGTACACACCCTTTCATATCCATATTTACACAAATTAGTGAATTAAGCCAAAACCCAGGGCGAATTTTGGGTCCAGAATGCTGCTTTAACTTATTTTCCTGTTATAACCCTGCTTCCATATCAGAATTGGCAATGATGCACCATCAACATCGGGAATACAGAATGAAAGCCACTTCCATGTTTCTGACAGGAAAGCTAGTCAGTAGTAATACTGGACGGGGGAGGGTAAGCGACATGAAAATATTGTGTTCAGAACTAACTATTGCCCACATTCAACAGTGACCATGCATGCCATAGTGAAAACATAGGAGTGGTGGTATGGAGTTGTAGTAATTTTGTAGTTATGAACAGTACTCTATGCATGCCTTCTTGATTATTGCATAAAGTTTTAGACTACCGGTACTACAGTATATAAAACCCACTTTTCATTGAATGGAATAAGGTGCAATGCCAGACATCCACCAAAGATTAGGAAAAGCCTAAGTTTTGCTCACCCTGGCATGTGGGATCTGGTGAGATGAGTACAATCAGGGTACTGCATTAGTTCTGGGAAAGAGTATGAGTATCTGGTTTGAGTCTGCATGAATACAAGTTGTAAAGCTTAACACAAGTACAGAAATTTCTTCTTGTACTTATATTCGATTTCAAGTACAAAACTGGCCTATAGAGAGTACATAGTGATTTTTGGTTGGTTTTGTTAAACTTAGGAAATTCTTGTAATATCAGAAAATTGTCTGATACATGCTGCTTCCTCTACATTGGGTTACTGCTAATCTATTAATCTTTGGATTCCTTATATATTATTCACCTGTTATATTCATACTGATGGTAGGGATACCTTTGCAGTTCTGTTAAAAATATTATTGTCAACTAATATACAAACTGCATGCTATACTCTGATCATTGAATTTTGCAGAGTACATTGGAATGCATACCTCATATCAAAGTGGAATTCCTATAAGAGAATTTGACTTTCCTCATATGAAATACAAACTCCACATAGGAAACTGGAAATGGCTAAATCTCATATGAAATGATGTTCCTCGTGTGAGGTTTAGGACAGCTCTCGTATAAAAAAAGCCATTTCACATATCATTTCTTCATTTCACATATCAAACGGTTCAATCTCATATGAAAATGATCGTTTCATATGTGAAACATGCGGCAAAATTGTGTAAGGGTGTGAAATTGCAAAATAAATTTCTTTATCAGTGTTGTAAGAACATCCAGTATTTGATAGTGCATATGTTACCATGTCTTATTAATTCATGTAAGGTGTGTCCAAGACTACATCATCCTAATAGAACCGGCAAGCCCTTCCCCATCAGAGTCGGACACTGGTGATGACATGAAGTTAGTCTTGGAGGAGAGTCTTGGAGATTTGGACAATGATCAGTAAGCATTAAACATATTTACCTTAACACCATGTTACATGCCCAGAGGTGTTAGGTAGGGCTGGGGGAATGAGGGGCCAGGCGGCTCATCCGGCTATAAAGGAGGGGAAGAGAAACAAAGAACGCTGATCTTTAGATTGATCGGACAGCAACGAGTTGTATTGAAACTGCTTTACAAGCCACATGCTCGTAACTCTCAAAACAATTAAATTTAACTTATGATCTATAATATGCAACTATATACGAAAATGAATAAAGGACTGATGATATAATTGTCAAGATGATCCCTGGATTATCATACATGTGTACACTGCGTGTACAGCAAAAATATGTCTAGTTGTTTAGCTGATCCCTGAACAAATTTAAGGTAAATACTGTATGTACTGAATATAGACAAATGTTGAGATGGTCCCTGATCCCAAATAATGTGTGTACTGTACATACACAAAGCTCCCCAGCTTTTGAGTCGGTCCCTAGAGTAATTCCCATGCCCAGGTTTATACGAACACCATGTCCACGCCCAGCCTATCCTAGTTGCGTGACACTCAAAAGCGTAGGAATGCATTTATCAAATTCACACTAAGTGGACTCATCCATGTCATAAATGGCTCACAATGGCACCGTTAAAATGCTTGATGCTTCATAAAACACTAGAAATGACATCTCAATACACACGACATACTAAAAATGAATGAATTACGGTGACGAATGTGTCACTTTTGGCACTAAACGATGGCCATGACGACTACCTTGTGTGCCATCCTAACATACATAGATAACCCTAGGCTAATGTTATTATTTTATCACATTTTAGCCCGATAACTCAGTGAAATCTGATATCCTGCTACCAAACTACCGTTACCCATTTAGAATAATATAAAATACACATGTGAATCAGTTTAGCAGAAAGTATAAGTCTAATTTATGCATCTACTCACCTATAAAGGAGGGGAAGAGAAACAAAGAACGCTGATCTTTAGATTGATCGGACAGCAACGAGTTGTAACAGAAACTGTCCTTGCGCCCTCTATTACGACAATCAAAATTTTGTGGGGGTCTACTAAATAGTCCACCCATTACACATGTACTATTGTATATTTCTATTGGATTCTAGAGCATTGTGTGTTTTTAGCTGTGAGATTTGAGGATCTCACCTTCAGACAATGATAGCTGAAGCTGTGTGTCTCAATATGAAACAGTGTTGGAAGGTAATTCATACTGAAAATTGGAGCAAAATGCTGAATCAGAACCAGATTGGTAATTAAAATGATAGGAAGGGCTTGGAAAAATGGAGATTTTTTAATTAGGTATGAAGTAATAATAAAAATAACAATAATCAGCAATTATTTTTACAATGCTTAAGTGACTACTTATGTGGGAGAAATCCGCAAGGGCTTATGGATTACAACTTATACATCAGGTGGCTTCCAATTCAACATTTTACCTCAAATTTGGAATCTTTTTCAATTAAGAAAGTCATTTCAGATGGGAAAACCGCAGATTGCTCTTAGATGTAAAACCCACCTTACTATGACCCGGCCAGAACCTCATCATAGAAGCCTCATTGCTTCAAATGCCACCACCTTAATCCTTTATCCCCTCGGCCATAGCACCGGTCATTGATTTCAATCAACAGACACATTCTTGTGTCTATTGCTTTCTGATATACTTTTGTCAACACTAGTATTGTAGTCTTAACTGTGATTCTGCCACCTACCCCCCCCCTCCCTGTCAGCTGCCACGCGGGAGAATCCCGGAACCTCCCGATTGCTAAGCTTCATTACTTTATATGCCACTGCTTTTATCCACTCTCGGCCACAGCACTGGTAACTATGCACAGCTTGCAGTCAAATTGAGGAAATATCCCAGCTGGATACATATGATACGGTGTGCTCTGTGTGCTGCAAACTGGTATAGCTGTAGCTTGTGTGTACTGAAAGTCACTTTTAAGCCTTCAAGATTTTGCAATCGAATAACAATTCAGTTATTAAGGCTAACTCAATTTATAAACAACATTTGGGTATAGCCTACTGCTATTTTGACAATATTCCTGCCATTTATAGCTCATATATATTCAGAAAGTAAGAGAAGTACTTTGAAAGTTATACTATAGCCTTACTATTTGACAATTTTAATATGTGTCATGCTAAGTGAAGACCATTTGTTCATATTCCATGATCAAGTCAATATCATTGTACATGTGGTACAGTATCATATGAATAAAATGATTTCAAATTTCAATTAAGGGCCTGTCTACTTTCTTAATTATTTTTATCAGCCAACAACTGATACTGAAAGTCAATAGTAACCATGAGGTGATAACCCGGATCGGGTCACTTTCCGCCATCGTTACTTTCCGCCATAACTTACCGCCACAGTTTTCGTGACTTTCCGCCATGGCTCCGAGACGCTATGTTTACATTCTTGAACGTCTGAGAACACACACCATTACACTGTTGCAGTGCTCCGTAGTAATTGAGATTTGGTGTTTGGAGTTTGTTTTTACGTAAATTTATCTCGTAAATGTTAAAAATGCGGAGCCGATATGTGGCATCAGGTTGCTCCACCATAAGTAAAGACGGATTTCAAGTGCAAGCTTTTCCAAAATATGACAGAAATCGAAGAATTTGAACACGACTCGCTCAAAACACTACACATACACAACGTTACGAGTGCCTGTAGGCCTATACTGTTGCCAAATTACTTGTTATGACCATAGCCTAGGCCTCCTTGATACAGCAAATGACGATTTTTTAAGGGTTACCTAATATTTCGCACAAATTTTAAAGCCAGTTGGTTTTAGAACAATCAATACTAGATCTGCAAGTTTTCTTTTGTGGTAAAACTGGCGTTGTGTTGTGATTTTACGTAACAGTTGGATGATAGAATTACACGGGCTAGCCTGTTATACAACGTCTATTAGTTAGGTCTAGACCCCATGTTACCACTACTATAGTACTATAGGGTTGCAATGTACAGAATGTCACATTTTCCTTGCACTGTAAGACAAAAATTCTAGAAGCTTCGCTACGAAGTTAAGTATAGCAGGATCATCAACATTCGAGATAATTTAAATCATATGATGGTCTTAATAACGGTGGTTTTGTTTATGCTCAACCGACCAGTTTCGGTTCAGGGTCGTCCAACCGTTCTGCTCGGGGACTTCGATCGGCAGCGACGCGTCTCGACCACCGGGATCGTTTTACAATTCTTCTGCAAGGGGCTCAATTGATAGGGAAAAACACCGATATTATCTTCATCACCCTCGAAAACTATTTCCTTTTCTCCTTCCTCAAGAAAATAATTTTCGTCAAAGCTAACGAATGTCCTGAGAGATTTCCTCGGAATCGGAAGATTCGGGAGAAGACATTTTCAATTGATGAGAAGAGGGTTTAGTTTACATGTAGTAAACTGTGTAACGCCGTATCGGTAAATCGAGCGGGGAGTCGGCTTTGGCTGAAATAGTTCCTTTGATGACGTCAGAAGAACTGCGGTGGGCAGCTTTGCTTTTTTTTACGAGTGGCAGCTCGAGAGGTCTCTGGGGAATACTTTGACAGCGAATTTCTGGCGTTTGAAGCCGTATTTACGGAAAGTTGTGCATGGATGGTGTTGTAGTAATGTAGATAAACCATTCTAAGACATGAAAATTTTTCATTTCATAACCTCTTTAAAGGTTTCCAGAAGGAAAATTTTGATGTGAATACCTTTGAATTTTTTCTTGAGCACCAAATTTGATTTATATTCTACCTTGGATTCTAGACTCAAATGTCTCTTTTACACACTATACGATATAGCATGATACTTTATAACAAGGGTTCATGCTGCATACTATAAATGCATTTCCGACGTTGTAGTACTTTGGCGGGAATATTTACTGTCTGCTATTTTGCAATTAACAAATCGGAGTATGTTAAATTTTGGATGTAATAATATTAGGAATCTATAAAAAAAACATTCAGTTTGCTTAAAACTTCAATATGTTCTTTATGTGATATATTGCAGTCTATATTTTATAGGTTTCCAGATGAAAATTTTGATGTGATACATTTGAATTTTCTGGAGCACCAAACTTGATATATTCTAACTTGGATTCAAGATTCAAATGTCTCTTTTTCACCGACACTGTGTATGATACAACACAAAACGATACAACACGATACTTTATAAACAAGGGTTCACCATGCTATAAATGCATTTCCGATGTTGTAGTACTTTGGCGGGAATGTTCACTGTCTGCTATTTTGAAATTAACAATTTGAGTATGTTAAATTTTGGATGTAATAAAATTAGGAATCTATAAAAGAAACATTCAGTTTGCTTAAAACTTCATTATGTTCTTCATGTGATATATTGCAGTATATATATTCAGTATTAATTTCAAATCACAATGCATGCAGAGCCCCCTGTGAAGTGGAGACTATTATTTTGATGAGTTGAGATGAGGAGAGGGAATTTGTAGAGACAGAGTTTTGACAAGAGAGAGTAGTTTTTGAAGTGTTCGTGTCAAATTGTAAGTATGAAAAAATTATATTTGGTTGTGTATAGCTCGTGATTGACAGTTAATTGAGAGTTTTAACTTATCATAGGTTCAAATGACTTGTAATGGACTCACCAGACCTGTATGATTTGCAGCCTACTAGGGTTGTACTTATACTGTATGTGTGTCAGTATTGGTGAATCCTTAGTTTTGAGTACATGACCAAGGCGTGGAGAGTTTGGAAAGGGAGGAAAGTTTGGCACACACACTCACACACACACCCACATGCAGATAAAAACATGTCCCTCCCAACCTCCATCCAACTTTTATTTTGCAAAAAAAGGAAAAAAATTGAAAAGAGTGTGAGAATGACCCCTTGCTGAAAAGATACCATTATTTGGCTGAGGATATCTCAGGAAAAGAGCATGTAAATATTGCCCCCCCCCCCCACCACACCAGACTGCTGTATTCACAGTGTATTTTGTTCAGCAGATTACTAAAGCAAGCTGACATACATGTCTAGGCATGTATAAACTATATAGTCGTTGCATAATCATTTATCCATATCACTTATGAATATTTATATTAGATACATGTAAATATCAATACACTTAGTATTACTTAACAATAAAGATATGACAATGAGGTAGCCTGTATATGCTGAACTTTGATGCTTTTACCGAGATGCACGATTCATTTGATAATCAGTTTGATAATCTACTTGATGTTTGATTGACATATTGGCAGTCATCAGTCAAGAAAAAGAAAAACATCCATGAGCCATCATTAAAGTAAAATGCCATAGCAATGGGCCTAAGAAAAGAAACCTCTGTATTTACTTTCAAAACAGTTTCAACTTGTTAGAGTGCCGGTAGCTTAAAGAGTTCTTCTCGAGCCACTGAAGCGTTTGTCGAGTAAAGACTTTTACCTATTTGCGGACAGATTTTTCCCCCCTACGCAACTCATAACATTGCTCACCTGTATAAGCAGTTACTACCAGAGAGAATAACATTTTAAATCCGTCTCAATTGTTTAATCCTCTCGGTCTGAGGAAAGTTTATGGATTATGTGTGACACAGACTGCCTTGTGACTTCCTCGTCCAGATGTCCATTGTCCGAAAACAAATCTGTTGAGTATACATGAGGTGATTTTATAAATCTGAAAACTAAACTTTGTCCACTCACATATGGATGATCCCCACTGAATCAGTGGCTTACTTAAGTAGTTGTGATGTTGTAAGGGAGTCACTTTCTTACTTTTTTGTCATCACTCTCTGCTTCTGCCCCTCCTTTCCTTACCTGCCATTTGATTGAGCACTGTTTCTTGTTTAAAGTGTTTGAAACCACTTTTAAGGAGTTCATCAGATATCTCAAAGAGACATACATTAAATTTCATCTATTGCAACTGAGCAATAGAAAACAGTTGCTATTTTACTCCCCAAGAAGTTTAGCTAGACTCCATCCTATCCATTCCACCCCAGCTCCCACCCCTCTTGCACCCCTAGTAAAAGTGTGGTAAAGGAAAATTAACTTGATTTGCCTGCTATTGTAGGCCTCTTGAATATAAAATATATTTGTCTGATATTTCTGTCCAGTGGTGTGGGCCTAATTTCAAAGGTGGAGGGGAGGGGGGGGGGAGGGGCAGGTTGCCAAATTCAAAATCCTCCTAAAACTTCTAGCAATGTTTAGTGTGCTAACTTTTGGGGAAATGAATGTTTACCTGGCTTTATAAGAATCTTGTTAAATGCAACGTTACTATACCCACTCAGAAGTCGTCCTTAATGACAAAGTTTCTGTAGACTGTTCGGCATCCTTTGAGTAGAGCACTAGGCTAGAAACCAAACCTTCCCATGCCCAGAGAGAGAGTCTTGTTAGAACCCAATTGTGATAGATCACTTCAATTTGAATCAAAGAACTAACATGATGTTGCTGATTTCCTTCTGTTTGTTGTCTCCTTCTTGAAGCCAATGAATTGTGTTGGCATAAGACAAATAAAGGGGAAAGAAAATTGCTGTGGTCATTATCACCTGCTGGCTCTGAGGAAAACAGCTTGAATACTAGGAGGATTTATGGAGATTCAGATGGTTAATGCAAACAGTTGTGTTAAATACCAGGTAGTAAAGGCCTCCATGGTTCAGAGATAAAAGCAGGGAGTTTAAAAGGGTTTGTCTGAGCTCAGTTGAAGGGCTTGATATTAAACTCATTTAACTTATAAAACAATTGCAAGCAGGCAGGTTATATTTATAAGCTGTCCTCAAATGACTGGGGTGTGCAAGTAATGTCACACTATACTCAGACCTTTTCTTTGGTCAGGACATGAATTAAATTTAGACTGAATGTCCCAGTGAGGAAAATTTCCTCGAAGGTTGTAATAAAAACAGTTAAAGAGTTTTGACCAAAGGTGACCATATTTGAATATCTAGCATACTTGGGGCCAATACAGCATACCTTTAACCATGCATGCATGCTTGCTTACGGTGGCTTTATAGGGACATAGGAGAGAAACAAAATTGATATAAAAAGTCAAACTTTTGCGATTTGGGGACCCTTTTTTTCTTCCTATGTCCCGATTGAGCCACCGTACTTGCTTGTTTGTTCCATTGATGACGAAAATATTTCAAGTTTATAGTTCCAAGTGAAACAACTTCAATGCCTATCAGATCCTGGTGATAATAATTTTGCCTTTGAAAGATGGTCTTTGCATTGAATTGTCAATTTTTGATAATTTTTATCTAACCATTAAATCAGTTTTTCTTTTCTTCTTCAAACTAAGTTCACAATCGATCAAACTATTAAACACATAGTCCTAGCTTTTTCTTCACCAATTGAAATTTACTTTGAAAAGAAATATTTTTTGTAATTGATTCTGAAAAGTTTGTCACGTATAAACTTTTTGCCAGAAATATTTATGACAAGAGGGAGAAAGTGTTCAAAATCTGCTCATCTACTGTGTAAAGCCTGTGTTGGTAAATAAAGGTAGGGAACCTGACATTTCTGCAATGGTCAACTAAAATGAAAACAGACTAAGGAAAAGTTTAAAATAGACAAATATGGGGGGGGGGAGAGGGGGGCAAAGAAATTGGACAGGAAACAGAAAATTCAAGGTCAGTTTAATTTGATTCGATGCCTTTAATTGTAGAAAAAAATCATAACTATTGGATACACTATATCAGACAAAGTTCTGTAGGGGCACTGAATGCTTAGTTATGAACCGCCCCCATTCACCCCTCCACCCGATGTTAAGCTTGTCTCAGTAGGGAACAACTGTAGATGAAATGCCTATATAGATGCACCATTCAACCTCATGGCTTTGTCATCCAAGAAGGAATGACTAAACCACCCCACCCTCTCCTTTTTCTCCCAACTTCCTTCATACCCTCCTTTCTTCATATACACATCATATCCATCCTACCCTTACATTTCATTTCATCCCTAATCTGCCCCCACCCCCATTTTCATCCTTACCCTCATTTTACTCTCTAATTTACTCCCATTGTTTAATCTCTCTGTAATCTCCTCAGCCCTTTCATATCTCCTTAAAACATCAGATCTCTTGTTTTCTTTCATCTCAGTATAACTCTTTGTGCTGTCTAATTTAATTCTATTGTCAATTAAGTCAATTAATTTTCCAATTAAGTTGTCTGTCTGTCTGTCCTTCTGTCTATTTGTGGTGTGACCCTCCTCTGATTTTATTTAAAGTCCACCTTTGAAGGAAATACTGTTGCATGGATTGAAACACAGGCCCTTTATTATAATAATGTTATCAGTCATATGCATGAAGCAATTTCCAGAAATTTTTCAAATTTTGTTGCCATTTCTGTCAACATTTGACAGAATTTCGCATGTCAACAAAATTTCACAATAATAAAGACTCTGAACTGAATTCTCATTTGATTTTAAGTATCAGTGCAGCATGGAAATATTTGTCAAGATCAATGCAAAGAGCAATATTTGAGTGTGAATACAACTAATAAATAATTGATAAGTATAAAATTAGATAACTAATATAGGATATGAGGCTACAGGATAGCACAAGGGTCCCTACACTTCTCACCTCTCTGCATATATACAATATTCACAAAATATTGAACAAAATTTGAAATTATCTAGCAAAGAAGAAGTAAGGCAACACTTTTATATGTCAATGAACCTCACCCAATGGTGATCAAAGTTGATAAAAATTGATACTTGAAATCCACAACAAAATTTGAAATATCTTCCAAAGGAACTAAGGCAGCTCTATTAAATGTCAACGAACCTCAGCACCCAACTTTGATCAAAGTTGATATTTTGGAATTCACCAGAAAACATCATTAAATTGACAGTTTTTTTTTTCCCTTTTTAGGACGTGTCTTAGATTGAAATGATGTCTTTTCCACTATTCTGTAGACACTTACAGATATTACTTCACACTACATTGCACATACCTAATTTAATGTATGGGTGTCCTTGGGATCAGATTCAGCTGAAAAGGGAATTTGGGTTTCAGAATTTTACACCCGGCCAACATCTTGACACGAACTTGAAATTCTCACGTGTCAGTATCTCAGCCGATTTTGAGTGGACTTTTTGGAGGTTCATAGAATTTTTACAAGCTGAAAAGAAAAAGGGAAGCTGAGTGGAAGGTTGTTAGCATGGTAGGTGAAAAAGAGGACAAACTACACCCGTAGAGGGTAATGCCACAGTGCACTTTATGTGTAAATCAAATCAGTGGGAAATCTCATTTTTGAAATAGAGAGATACCATCATATTCTGGAGCATACAAGGTTAAAATATTACAAATTCATCAAAGTTCTCTAAATTTTCTGCAAAATGATGCTGGTGAACTGAGTGACATATTTAAATACTTTTATGGTGATGACACATCACTGTATATTTTGCCCTAATTGGCTGTAATTTATAGGTGTAGGTATAAGTGAGTCCACATTTCACATATAAAACTGTTAATTATTTTCACTTTATGGAAATTCATCTGATTTCTTTTGAGTGAATTTTTGTTTTTTGGTTCCCAAAAGCTTAGATTCTTTTCCAAGAATACAACAGTTTATTTTAAATATCCATTCTACAATCTCATGGCTAGTAAATTACTCGAATGCAATGTACTAACTGTGTTACAATCTGGTTGAGTTTCTGGGGGGGGGGAGAGGGGAGGAAGGGCAGGAGGAGGAGGAGGGGGTACAATTCCTTATGTACTGATAATATATCTATGTGG
>JAIPMN010022878.1:0-17758 GCA_020650975.1 Apostichopus californicus
ACCGCCTACACCCCCCTTTCATTCCGGTCTTGTTGGTCATAAGAACCTACACTAGTCTCTCCTACTATTAACAGTACACTCAATTCACCTAATATAGGTGCAATTATGTGTCACCATGAGGAACATGCTATAAGCTCATGTTCCTCGGGCCCTCCTTTAAAAATACTTCAGGTTCTTGGCGACTACGTTGCGTTAGATAGTGTAAAACCGCCTACACCCCCTTTCACTTCGACGTCATACCATACTGCTTTTGGTGAACAGCGCCGTCAGCATCAAAGTAGACAACGGCATTAAATGAGACAACGGCATCAAAGTAGACAACAACGTTAAAGGAGGCAACGGCATCAGAGGAGAAAACAACATTGAAGTAGACAACAACAGCATTAAATGAGGCAACGGCATCAAGAGAGACAACGGCATCAAGGGAGACAACAACATCAAAGGAGACAACAACATTAAAGTAGACAACAGCATCAAGGGAGACAACAACATGGAAGTAGACAACGGCATAAAAGTAGACAACAACATCAAAGGAGACAACAACATCAAATGAGACAACATAAAAGTAAACAACAACATTAAATTAGACAACACATCGAAGGAGACAACATCAAAGGAGACAACAAAATACATTGCCCTTTTGGCGTTCCATAATTATCATGGTGGGTCATCATCATGGTGAGTCAAAGTGATTGTCCAATCAACTGTGATTAACTCATTGAGATCATTGTTGGGCCATCATCATGGTGGGTCATCATCATGGTGGATCAGTCAAAGTGTCTCATTCATTAAGATTGTCCAATCAATTGTTGTTAACTCATTATGATTAAGGTTGGTCAGTTAACAATAAATCACTGGTTGAGGACAATTAAGTAAGGACAAGTATATATCTTGACTTCCAATATGTTGATATTGTATTGTAAGGACTTCCATAGGTATTGAGAATTTTGTATCTTTTGTGTTCTAGCTGCTATGAGGAATGAGATTTTACATCCATTTAATGAACATGTGTGATATGCATTTCATATTGGATGTGTTTCTTGTATTGTTGAAATAGATGAAACTGTCAAATTCTTGTTATTGTTGAAACTGACTAAACTATCATCTATGTCATTTTTTCCAAGAGCTTGATCTAGAAATAAAGTGATACATGTCAATGATGCCTGAGTGTTCCAAGTTAACATGTTATCATAACTTTCTTCCTCCAGCCTCCATGAGGAATGAAACCGGGGCAGAGAAGAGAATGCAGAATATTGTCCAAAGAAGGAAGCTGGTTGACCTGGCTAAAGCACAGGCCCAGGAGATTGCAGTTTTGAGAGCAGAAGTTGAGAGACTGAGAATGAGAACATTCCCAGCGTTGGTCCAAGTAGAGCACTAACCACACCAACAGTGCAGGGGTATCGTTAATGTTATATAGTAGGGGAAAAGCCTTGAATATCACCTTGACGTAGACAATTAATTATCACCTTGAAGTAACTACCGTCCGTCCCTCACTGCCTTCGAATAGTTTCTTGTAAATATTGAAATCCAGGATGTAAATTAATTTTCCATTTATGTATAGTTTGCTGGCATCCGGCAATAATTCTTTTTATTTATGACTTTCTGCAGTTCTTTTAAAACGTAATGCTTTTCAGTGATAATACAAATCAGTTTGTATTCATATCACTGGGACAATGTAAGAGAAAACAAAGACAGCTGGATGTTCGATTTCAAACTCGTTTACATTTATGCACAGCTTGCTTGCTGTCACTAAATCCACAGATAGACAATGGGCTTCATTGTTAATTACTATATAGCATCACTATCATCATCAGCTGATTAGCATATTAATCTATTGTTGCTAAGCAATTAGCACAAACACCGACAGCAAACTTTGCCACCATTGTTTACATTCCTATATACGCATATATGCTCAGATGTTCTCAGCGACTTAGCTGGAAAATAATTCATTCAACGATGTCAGAAATTGAAAACCCATTATGCATGAAAGGTACTATTGACTACTACAGGATATTATCGTCGTAATACCCACTGGTTATTGACAGGCGACGTTCATTTTAACTTAATCTATCCAAGTGTTTGGATTTCTAGCTGAACCACTAAAAATTTAAACACAAATTTTCTTGAATTACCAGTCGTTCAAATATTCTCTTTAGTGTTGAAATTTGTTAGTACTATACATTCTCACTGATAACCACAAACATGAAAAAAAAAATGTGCCTTTGTAATTCATGTTAAGCGCAACCACTCTGGTTAGCTCATGCGAATGCCCTGAGATAAAAGAGAAGAAAACACCTTAACAAAATGGTTTTAAACATTAAATACTCTGTGATAAAGAGAGAATCCCATCGGTAAAAAACAGACAAAATGTCAAGGTGGGATTATAGCATGAACACGAGAAGATGGTTGGTCATTCTCAAGATCTGGCAATGTTTCATGAAAGTACTCTGCTTGTAAATCATTAATTAATACTTTTGTCACTTTCTCTTAATTGTTTCATAAAGTATGCTATGTTCAAATTTGTCCCTTTCAATGCCTGAAAATGATTCCAAATCTGTAAACAAATTGTTTTGTTTTGTTGTTTGTTTCTTTTCCTATTTTTTTTCTTTTTCTCAGTTTAATGCATTTTGTACAACTCAGCGAGTTGATTTAAATTTTACTATTTCGTACATGGATTTGTTCGATTTCTAACGATTCTAACGATTAAGAAATACTTTTTAATGCAGCAAAGTCTTTCTTTAATGCAGCACGGGATGGACAGATCTCTAATTTTTACATTAATATTCACTAATCACAGACGATTTATTTATACTGCACATCATATCAAATATTGAAAATTTAACTATTTTATTTGACTATTATATCATACACAATTGTAAACCATATATACAAAATTTCTCGAGTACAAAGCCTGACTGACACAGTTTCTTCTGATTGGAACAAAAAGACAGATGACTTGCAAACCAACTGTGCAGCACAAGGAACTTTATATTTTCATACAAGATCAGATTCAATTGAGAGTTTCTTCTAATTTTCTTTATTTGGAGGTATTTGTATTACTGGACGAATCGAACATGGCCTATGAGTATGGGGGGAAATTATTACTGTTTTAAGCACTTCACCAATATTCATTCACTATTTTTGCTGATGAATGTCGTTACGGGTCATAATAATTTTGCATCCATTTTCAAATAGTTAAATAATGCAGAGGGAATTCTTTAGAGCAAGACTACACTCAAATAGCTCCTTCACACAGACCGTACTCCGCCAACCCACTCATCTTTATACTATTATTATTTGAGAATGTAATATATTAGTTAAAAAAATTAACACATGGCACCTAAACTATACACTATTCTATCCTTACAATTCCAGACAGCTTTCTACTAAAGTTACTGCCTTATTTTGTTCTTTATTAACCGTCCTATGAATACTTCTAAATGAGTTCGTTCTAACATGGCAGTTCTAATGTGACTGTCTGAACTGAAGTTCTTATGTGACAGCCCAAGATATGACTCTTGTAAAGGAAAAAAGAAAAATAACAAAATGGAAAGTAAACTTTTAAAATAGAAGCAACAAAAAACAGGTCTTACTTGCATAGATTTACACTCAAGGTAACAAAAACGGTTTCATCTTTGCAGTAAAAATGGAAGGAAGAAAGAAATGAGCAAGGAATATTGTGCTAAATACCGCAAAATAGATGTAAGGAAAATGTGGGCACACATTTAAACTGATAACATGATTCATTTATAATCTATAATAAAAAAAATACTTTAAAAAGAATAAAATTAAGGAATTAATTTTGACACTACTTTTATCTGTAAACAGTCATAAATGCTGCCTTACTGATAACAAGTTTAGTTAGATGTCTGATTGTGTAATAAACAAATACCTTCAAACTGTCAACGAAAGACCCTGGCTACCAGCCGAAACACCATCATCATAATAATCAAGACATCTTATCAGCCATGTTGTTCCTCCTCTAAAGAAAGCAAATCATTTCATCAGTGGCTAGCATTTTGCCATGTATAATAAAAAGCTGTCATTTGCTGTTTTAAATACACTGAATCTCTGCCAACTGTTATGAGCACACACAATGTCTGATGGGAACTGACCCAATTCCCACATATAAGTAACATGGAAAGCTTAACACTGAATTAAAGTTAGAAGTTATCTAACACCTCTACAAATGACAAATGCACTTGTATTTTGGTATATTAAAAGCAAAGCAGCATAATATAATATGATAACACACAAACTAAAAGATTTTGACAGACTACACAAATGCTTGACAACATTAATGTGTCTTTCTTTGTGGCAAAGAGTGGCAATTTAGTTGTAACGATGCTATTGGCAACACTCATTATTACAGCAGTGAAGTCTGTAAATATTAAAGGAAGCAGCAAATAACATAAAAAGTGAGATGAAAACACACAAACCTAAAATAACTTGGCAAACTACACAAAAAATTGACAAGATATCATTTGAGGTATAAAACAGGTAAGAGGAGGTTATCAGCTGAGAAGACTGAAAAACCAACTTATAGCTGAGAATACAATTGGAAGATTCAAGGCTATGATTTCAATGCAATTAACAGTTGTAACATGATTTCAAAAGCATGTCTCATGGAGATACTCAGACATAGGTAAATGTATCAGCTCGGCTAAATTTAACCCATTATGGTGATACAAATGAATAGTAGATGTGTAACTTATTCTACATTCGTCACATCAAAATGGACAAGCAACTTGAAACATACATGAACTTCTAAAAGAATTACAATGCACTCGCCTACCATACCTTGGTATGAGGAAGATTATCAAGAAAGGGTTTAGACAGAGCAAAAGACGGCAAGATAAAAAAAATCAAATGAAAAAAAAAAAAAGAGTGAAAGAACACAATATCTGCTTCTTAGTACCTGAACAATGACCTACAACAAATAGATGCCAACATTATTATTTGTGCACAAATTGTGTTGTGTTTGAATGTAACGGCTATCGATTATTACACCATCATTGTTAGACTGACCATCTGTAGACAATGGTAACTAAGGAAAGGAGAAGGAAAGTATTCCTGGAACCATTACTTTCTTTCTTTCTTGTAGGAGTTTGCCAGATACCTCAATGATTTGATTAATTACATTTTCAATTTTGATTACTTACATTCCAACCTATTGTGTGTTTGTTATCCTTTGAAGATCTAACAGCCACATTTCATTAACCAGTTACTTCAATTTAGAGGTTAAAACATTACAATATTCAACCATTTGTCGTCTCTAACTTTTGTCAGCATTTAAGATGTTGACAAACTACGAGTCCTGGCAATAGATGGCCTCTTGTAGAATGACGTTTGGCAAGTGACTTGCGAAGCAGCGCCTTTGAGTAGAGATGCGGTGATGTTTCTGACGGCTTTACCAATCTCCTGAGGGGAGGTTTCCTTGTCCCCGAGACAGGTCCAGTCGGATGAGTCCACCCCAGGAGGAATCTGAAGAGAATTTACAGAATGTTCATTTAAATACACAATACTGGAACATAAGACTCAAAACATTTGACTTACACAGAAGAATAAATACAGCTAATCAAAGTGCAGTGTTGTAGCCTGGTTGTAGTCGAGTCCACCTTGACCCAGTCCCAAGGTGGATTGTCTACAGTCATTACAATCCGAGTCCAAAGCACAGAACAACATAAATCATGCCCATTTTCCAGCAGTTTTCAATGACGATGCACGTCATACCGAAACTAGCTGAAATATCTACTTTCTGAGGCTCATGACAAGATAAACTATTATATTCTAGTTCAAGAAACTGGAACTGAACAGCTTGTATTTCTTACATTAAAAAAGTTGCATTTCTCCAAAGTTTTTCATGTCTTTTTTCGAAATGAGCATTTAAATGTATAAATGTACTACAAGCCCTACTCACTTTCCATCTCTTGAGAATCCTATACCTACCTCAAATATTTTCTCTGGAACTTTAAACTTTCCCCCAGCTGCACCCCCTGTGCAAATTATAGGTACTACTGTGTGGTCACTCCAGGTAAATTCCTCCGCCTCATGGGCAGCCCCAGGACCACCTAAAAACAAGGAACAGTAAAGAGAAAAGACTGATAATATACCAGAATACTTAGTGAATAATATTGGCCCTACTTTACTTGAATACAATTTTTATGTGCCTCTATCCCTAACTCCACACACACATATGTCTGTGAGTGGAAACGAAGGTAGGTATGAAAGTAAGCAGGTGAGTATGAAATGAATATACAGTATGAACAAAATAACCCA
Source organism: Apostichopus californicus (assembly GCA_020650975.1). NCBI lineage: Eukaryota > Metazoa > Echinodermata > Holothuroidea > Aspidochirotida > Stichopodidae > Apostichopus > Apostichopus californicus. The sequence continues at coordinate 6,280 of JAIPMN010022878.1, forward strand.
GAATAAGTTTCTAACTTTGCTGGAATACTGGAAAACATCACTCAGGGTAAGAGATCGCTGTATAAAACCAGTTGAAAAGGAAAAAGATGAAAGGCCTAGTAATTTCTACAAATAAGCTACAAGTGTTGAATGACAAGAAGTATCAGTAGTAACCTTCGACTAAGATGCAGATGTCAAAGACCCTTGACACGATCGTCTCCCTCTGTCTGACCGACTCTCCACAGTAGATGGTCTGTCCAAACGGAACTTGAGGAAAAGTCTTGTCAGAGTTTTGACGAGTCTGGGCACTGCGGTCCTAGAAAAATGTAAAGTAAAAAAGAACATTTTTAAATCAAAACTTGCAAGATAATTTTTGTATCTTTCCCCTCTTTGGTTTTCTCATATTCAACATCTTCACCTCTATTGATGGGACTGTTAAGATGAGTGAAGTCTGACCTACCTGTTCATCCCGTACTGGTAAAATGTGCCACACATTCGGTTCCAGGCGTTTGCTTTTCCGAGTTTCATAGAAGCTGTAGGAAATGGTCTCACCGACTCCAAAGAAGCCCCCGGTGACTACCGCTACATTACTCAAATCTGCTAGAGAATTACCTATAGCCCTGTAAAAGGTAAAATCACAGATCTCTGTAACATCATTGTTCATGAGAAGTTTTATTATTGATCTCACTTTGTTCCTGAACGTAATGTTCAAAGATTATTATTCCATCATTTCCCAACATTGTGTTAGTGGTCTAGTGGTTTATTTTTTAGTAGTCAAACAATTTTTGGCAGTCACAAACACTGCTTTCCAAATTTTCATTTAGAAACTATTGAAATATTTTAATCAAAGGTAAGTAACCATGCCAACTATGAATTTTGGTATTGGTGCTGTGGTTAAAATCCCTCCTGTATTAAGACAATCTGTTTCAATAGTATGAGGTCTTAAATTTCTTAGGATTTGTTGCATCCCTTGCATTAATGTCATGAGAGTTCAGAGGCAAAATCCCTGCCTCTCTTTCTCAATAATCCATCCTCTAACCTTCCCATTTCGTCTCATACATATTACATATTTATATTTATGAGATTTTGTGCTGTTATGAACATATTTTCTTCTTTTCCATTTTACATATTGCAACAAATCTAGTATATTTCTGTAGCATTGGTTACCACACAAAGTTTCGTTCATATCACACCTCCGTTTATGCTTAAAATTAACAATCCAGTTGGTGAGGGATACAGAAAGTCTCATCAAATAACACAAGTTTGCAATGGCTTCTTACTTGCATATCTCTTCAGATTTTTCGTAGAAGAATTTGGTGCCTCCGGCAATATACACACATCCAGCAGAGGGTAACTTCTGGCACACAAATTGCACCTGGTGAAAGAAAAAAAATCATTACAGGATAATTTTAGCATTACACTGAAAGATCTGAAAATATCTAACCATGACAAATCTTCCGCTACTTTCCATTCAAGACAATTGTTGTTAAACCGTTAAAAGAAATACTGAAAATGGTCTGAGAAAAGGACTGCTGATTAAAAAAATAGTCACATGAATTGTTTATTTTACTGAAGAAGCACTGAACCATACATTCAATTGATACATTAAACTTATTAGATAACAGACTTTGCTCTCCAGAAAACCTTTAAGGTAAGTCTATATTGTCTCCTGGACAACCACCAAACCAGTACCGACATCCATCCAAGTTTCCTCATCATTGTTAATACCAATATGAAATGTTCTCAATTGTAAATGATATGTATCAACAGAATTCATTCCCTTAATCCCTTGTTTATACAAATGCACTTTCCTTTCGATTAACCCTCAATTTTAGGCAAAACTAATCATAGGGGGCAATATATGTTCTAGACATGCATATTCAATGACATCTATCTGAATATTCATATACACTCACACAAGCACCAATCTGAGCTTCCTTGGCATACTCTGAGGTGTCCTCAACAGTGTCTGACTTTACAGCTCTCGTGACTCTGTTTACCAGTGTACTTTGATAGTTGGCTCTCTGCACATCCTGTAGGTATGATGAGGAAATCAACACATAAATTCAATTGTCCAGTCCCAGTGATTTTCTTTTTATTATAACATCCAGGAGAAATCTTGAAGTGACTTTCAACCTTCACAGGTATGATGGGTACGTCCAATACTTCCAACATATGTGGTAAATATCATGGTAAAGGTCAACAATAGGTCAAATGTCAGATTTCAAAGCAAGCAAAATATCACAATTAATTTTGTGACTCCATTACCCGTTAAAAACTGAATTAATAACATGTTTATAACTCCTAACCTCAAAAGTATTAGTTCCTATGAGCAAGCTCATCCATCCTGGCATTTCAAAAGCCTCATACTTTAATGGAACCACCAGCTTCCTCTGTTCACAGTAGTACACCTGAAGAAGGGAAAGGATTATTAAAAAAAAAATTACATTATCTCTTAAAATCAACAAAGGAATTTAAAATAGTTATTTTTCAACTTCTTTGACCACACACAACAAAAATAACCCTTATTCAAATTCTTATGATCCTTAAAAAATCAATTAAAAAAAAACTGAATGTTGTTGACATGATATGTTGATTTACCTGTTGTTTACAAGTTCCAGACTCTGCGAATGCTTTTGACAAAACATAGACGATGACCCCGGCATCTTCTACTTTTTGCTGGAAGGTCAGTTCTCTGTTATACTGAGATGAGGTTCCGATGATATCTTGTTCACTGTCCAATATTTCAGTATCGTCTGGAAAGCCAACAAAACAAGTTTAACTTCTCAGTACAAATAGGATACTAACGAGAACATCAGAATCCGAGTTTATCCAATGTGAGCTAAAATATTAAACACCTCAACAAAATTAGTCTTAAACTCACCAGAGGCATCATGACCATTCATTGTATTCAGCTCTAATGTTGTCCAAACATGAAGATCTTCTTTCTCAAACATCAGTTGCAGCTCGTTGGCCTAGAAAACAAAAAGGTAAACATTCCTGGTGACACTAAAACATACTAACCAGCATATTCATTCCAAGAGGATACAAAGGGTATTTATATTTTAGTGCAACCTTGGAATATAAAGGAGTGGTCAGTTTCATAATATGAACAACTTTTTAGAATTTTTATACCTCCCATCATGTAAAAACACAATGAAAGCAAAGAAAACATTTACAGATGAAATATTCAAATGTTAATGCATATCACAAACAACCTGAAAACTTCAAAAGACACAATAATCAAGCCAAACCTAAAATACATTACACAATTTAAATGCAAATTACAACTTGAAGAATTTGAACATAAATACACATTTGTTATAGATATACATGGCTAACAATTACTTCCAACTAGTCCCACTTCCTCCCAATAGTTTTTGAAAGCTTTAAAGACACAAGATCCTGACTTACAAACTTTTCCTGATCTGGGTGGACGCTGATGATGACTAGCGAAGGTCTCTGTCTTAAACCATCTGATTGGTCATCGCAGATGGCTAAGCGGGTGGAGAAGCCTCGACGCATCTGTGAGGATGACACAAAATTAAATCATAATTTGATAAAAATGTCTTTAACTTGTAATCCTCCACAGCAAACATATCCAGGTAGTCCTCTGATTATATTCCACGTGTACAGGCACTGCCCTTCAAGCTGACGTGAACTTTTTGCCCATGTGCGTCTGCATTGCCTTCACCATGGCATGAACTATTGCTTATCTGCCTCTTACCCCACTTCCCTGCACAGCTTCTTCACACTGGCATGCACTTTTGCTACACTTTTGTATTGGTGTGCACAGTTCCTACCACACTCATATTTACTGCTTTCACATTGGATGTTAATATAACCTTACCATGCTAATCTGCACTGCTTTAATGTTAATATATATACCTTACTATGCTAATCTGCATTGCTTTCACACTGGCATTCTCCTAGTTTCTCTTTCGTATTAGTGTGCACGGTTCCTACGACACTCATCTTAACTGCCTTCACATTGGATGTTAATATACCTTACCATGCTAATCTGCACTGCCTTCACATTGGCATTCTTCTTGTTTCTCTTTGCTTCCCTCTTGCATCGCTTGACGATCTCTTTGGAAACTGCTGCCACATCAGGTCTGTCCCACGAGAAGCAGCCATCAACACTGTCCAATCCGTTGATCATGTCACTGGCACCTAAAACGGGACACAATCAAACAAGCGGTGAGATAAAAATGAACTTTGTTGTCTACCTCCATTTCTCTGCTGTATTAACGGTTTTGTAAATATACTCTGGATGGTTATCATATGTAATCGTAGGTATCAAAACCATACAATTTCTCTCGTGAAGATTCTTCCCCATTCTAAGTGGAAGGTTCCAAAGCTCCAAAATGAGAGCCATGGCAAGCATTCAACTTGACTATTTTATGACTCAAAACATGAGGAAAACAGCTTTGAGGGTGGGAATAAAAATGCTCCCAGAGGTTTGGATAATATTTTTAGGAGAAAAATACCGACAAGCTTTAAAACAATGAGATAAAGTTACCATGAGCAGCATAAGACGTGGAAGAGGCCAGCTTCCAATTAATAAACTGAGTTGTAGCAAACTGAATGGCAAGACATCTAGGTGGCCAGTACTTGAGGAATGACACAGGAACAATATACTTATTAAGAACATCAGCCAACTTTATCTGCAAAGAACAAATATTATAAGAGTAGTAGATGGAAATGTCAACATTGAAATCTGGTACACAATATCAGATAATAATTGAGCACTGAAAAGCAATATACAGTTCAAGCTTAACAATAAAACATGAATTAAAAAATGAAACAAAACAAACTACAGCAGTTGAAGGTTATTTCTTACTTTTGAATCCCAAAATATGCAATTTTTTTTCAAAAATTTATTATACCTGTTGTTTCTTGCCTTGGGTATTACCCCATTTATTATGAAACATAAACCTCCAAAACTGAGTATCTAAAGTGACCTTTGGAAAACTATGACATTTGTAACAGACTAATGCACAGACCAACAGACATGCGGATGTTGTGTGGCACTGCTACCTGCCCTCAATTATTCCTCAAATCCTCCATGGGAGAGTTGGGTGTGATTCGCATAGCACTGGGTGATTGCTATTAACAAATGAAATGAAACCAGTTTACTGCTGACTGGGCTATTATTCCTAACATCTTACTTCTGTATGTCATACCTCTCTATTGGTCCATTGTGTCTCTCCGTATCTCGGAGTCACCAATGGCACAAAGACCTCACAATTACTGACAGCATAATTTAAGCTGTCCTGCCAGTCACTGCCACAAAATATCTCATGGACGTCCTGTAAAGAGACAAAGGCAAGGAAAATTAAGAAACAGGAAATTCAATCTTCAACCCACAACCAGTCACTGTTTCATCCCACAACACCACACCTCCACCCCCTNNNCCCCCCCCCCCCCCCGTCTGCTCCATAGCCTGTCACCTCACCATTCCCTTTACCCACTTCTATATCCTCCTTCCTTCTCCTCCACCCCTCTGGATCAATTTCATAACAGATGGATTTATTGTTCAATCAAATGGGTGTTTGTTTTGCATACAATTAGTGTTCTCAACATTAATATCTCCAAGCTATCCTGTCATGTAACAACTTGTGAATTATCATATTAATCATAGTACAACTAAGCCACTCACCAGATAAACACTGAGGTTAAGATTCTCCAGCTCAGCCTTGAGATCTAAGGCGTATTCCGAAGCTTCAGCTCTAACATAGCTGATCAGGATCTGTTTGGCGCTTTGAGAATTAGTCTTGGTCGGAGAGTCTGCTTCGGTGATGGATTGTAACGGCGCCATCGTGTGAGGTTGGGTATAGCAGATGGCATCTTCGCTATCTGAAGAACCTGATGATTGCCTATAATTAATGAATACTGCCACCATTACCAATCAGGAAAGCAACAATAACTTATACCCTCATTATGCATTCAATCTTGACAGTACAAACAATCTCCATTTGGTTATTTTTACTAAAATAATCATGACGGTGTACTCTATTTGCCAAAAGTTTGGCCCATTTGCAAAGATGAAGCGTATGAAATATTTGAACCAAAATAACGGTGTCCCGTTTGTTATGTTTTGAATGAAACCAAAACATTAATCAGACGCACGCGTGGTAGTATTTGTGACATATTCCCAGTGTTCAAATATTATACTATATATCATGTGTAGTATATAGACAAAGGAAACCACTGATGATTCTAAGCATAGTTTGGTGGATTCACAGAAAACTTACGTACTTGACTTTTAAAGTAATTATATACATTAAGAGTAAGAATGAAAGTAAACGGCAATTAGAAATTAATGGAAGGAGCAATCATATTTACTAAGTTCTAAGTTTAAAATTTCACCTTCCATTTTCCTTACTTCTCTACTCTTGAATAGAACTACTAAAATTATTATATGTACTGTAAGTAAGTCCTACCCTTCTTCTTCATTCAGAAAGAATAAAAAAATGTATCATAAACGACAAATTCTGTGGGCATTTTGGTCAAACGTACACTTTTTGTATCTTGGCTGGAGGGGAGAAACTGTTGTCCTTCTTCAAGATGTGAGTTGCAACTTTGTGTTTTGGTGAGCCTCCCCGTCTTCCAAATTGTACCTGTACTTGAGAGTTGTAGAGGACCTCTAATACTGTGATATCTTCCTCTTGTTTGGTAGACAGCGGCCATGAATTGTTGTCCAGAAAGACCCACGAGTTGTTCCAAAACTCCTGAACATCAGTAAGCTGTGAGACAACAATGGAATGAATTTGATAAATCAGGGATGGTTGAAACTGGTACTGCAGACTGGAGATGTTATGTGAAGTGGTCAAGGAATGTCTTGGCAGGGGAAGGGGTCCTACGTTTCACATGACCATTCTTGCTTGACAAAGAAGGCCACAGTTTGACAATGGGAGGAGTGTTTCAGTTTCAGTTGCTATACATTAGGATGATGCGGTATCCAGACTGTCAGCTTCACACATTTCTTTCAGTATAGACAGATAGCATTCTACACATTAGAACAATGAGGTATCCAGATCCCCTGCCTCACACATATCTTTCAGTATAGACAGGTAGCATTCTACACATTACATCAATGAGGTATCCATACTGTCAGCCTTACACATAAGTTTAGCATTGTGCATAACCTCTTACCCTAGGTCCTTCCCCTCCCCCACCCCACCAGCAACAAAAAGGACCACATTAAAAGAAACTACAGCACAAATGTACTTTACATCATATATCTTGTGACATATATCAGCTGACTTGTATTTTGCAATGAACTAGGTCTTTAAGAAAGAAAAAGAAATATCGAAAATGAAAGGAAGCAGTACATATCCTGTTTGCAGATGAAACTTGTGTACCTGGAAGTTGATTGCTTTTCGCAAATGGCTGACTTTAAGGTTCAGATCTGACAAGAATACAAATCCCAAAGCCCTGCCCTCTGTTGTAATGATCCCGACTCTCTTGTTATCTAGGTGAGAGAGAGAGAGAGAGAAGAAACAACATTGGTGATAAACTTCTAAATATTGAATTTGAAATATAAGAAATTTCAAAGAGGCAGACAACATTAGTTTGAAATCATTTATTGTGTGCCACATGTAGTCAGTTTGTGGGTATCTCATGAGAGACAAGACAATACTTGGATTGTTCCCATTCATCCACAAAGATCATACAGTGAAAGTTTTGCTTTTAATACAGCAAAACAGCCAGCTCTCTACAGTATGAAGGTTAACACATTGTGAATGCTGCCTGTAATCCAACTTATTAGAGCGTGGACAACAACAAATTTCTTCAAACTTTACAGTTAACACACAATTAAGTCTGCATCAAAAACAAAAGAACAAAAATATTGTCAAATGATTAGATGAAAGATCACACATGAGTAGCTCATTAGTGACATTAAAGACCAACATTCATGAAATGTATCATTCAACAGAATTGGTACATTTCAAAGAACTGTTTGAAGAGAGAAACTACAACCTCTGCCTTCATAAGGGATATTTCATTTAATAGCTCTGTTTTTCTCAACTTTTTCACTCATTTTGTAATTTTTTGGTCTCCACAAAAGTGTTGATTAATACTGCTATTGTTGCATACGCTTCTTAGCTTGGTTTGCGACATTTAACCAACCCTTGATTTCTGCTTATTAACAACTTTTAAAAAAAAACTTGAAATGGGTTTATATACCGTGGTGATGTTGGATGCATATCACCCCTTCATTGTTGATCAAATGCTTGAATGGGAGGAATTTCTCCTGATTCAGCTGTAATGGCCACCTATGATGATAAAAAGGAATCACTTGTCACCAAATTGTCAGTGAAAAAAAAGTTGAAATAACAATTCCGCAATATGGTTAGGCGGAGTGTATAGCCTAGTGGTTAACGCCGGTGTCTCCCAGTCATGAGATCCCCGGTTCGATTCCCGCCGACAGCAATGTTTGTCATCTGGCAAGGGTGTTGTTCAATAACAACTTCCCGACATGGACGTTAAATGGATGTGTGCCGAGAGATTGGCTTCGGTCAGCTTGCGAGTCTAAAAGCCTCCATGGCTTCTTTCGCGAGTTCCTGCTTGCGGGAAGATCACATATACATACATATGGACAATTTTACACAGGAAAGGCAAGCCTTAACAATATTCACTTCATTAATTCCTTGACTTAGTTAAATTAAACACTACTACATGTCATTTAATATTTGAATGGTAAGGTAAGTCATGCACTGCTCTGAAACTTCTAAAACATAGTCAAATTGTTTATAAGATGTATATGTAAATGAATTGTGCTTTAGAAAGTATACAACAGGGCCTGAGATGAATAAAGAGGGAATGCTTCACAAACTTTTTTTCTTTTTCAACATTTAAACACTTACCTTTGTTTTGTTAAAAATCTGTATGAAGTGGGTAATGTGTCGATTTGCTCCTGCAGTCGTTCTCTTAGCACAACTACAGGTTTCCCATTGTGAAAAGGTATTACAACAGAGCCAAGTATTGTATCTTGCTTTGGTGATGGGGAACCTGGAAGAGTCTCAGCCTTAAGACTGATACCAAACACTGATGTTTCTATGTGGAGATTTAAAAATGTAGAAAATTGAGGTTATGGAAATTAGTAAAGGAATATAATTCTTTAGGAGATTTTTACTTTTTAAATTGCTTCAAATGTGATGTACTATTTAGTATTTATTGGCCTAATGTTAGGCCTAGCCTAGTACTACTACTAGTAGTAGTTGATGAGTCAGAATTAGCATTTTAATATTAGGCTTAAAATGATCAGGTGACATGCTACTGCTACGCCTATGGTATAAACACAGAGTAGCCCTAGCCATTCTAAGAAATAGTGTTAAATTACTGTACACACTAATGTGCGCTAATAATGTACTCTATTTTTTTCACAATGATCTGAGTTTAAATATGTTCAGCAGTATTGACCCTATTGTGCGAAATACTACTAACATTGGACTAGCCTTGACGTAGAAAGTAGAATGCAGTAGGACGTTCACCGTTCGGAGATGTAACTTAGTAGACCAAACCTCGGCCTAACGTAAAACGAACTGCAAGGCCGTGACTTTATTTTACAGACTTACCAGTCAAAGCATCTGTCGCCATGATTCGTCACATAATCAGATTCAATATTTGGTATGTAACTTCGCAGATTTATATTTGACTATTTGAGGAACGTTTCGCAGAAATTCTAGCATTAAAGACCATCCACCATAGAGATGACCAGAAATAGTCTAGCGTATCTGCTATCAAAGAATATCTTTGATGGTATGGTATGTATAGTAATTTGCACAGGTAGACAGTTGTGTCACTCTTTTCCAGAAACCAACCCGAAACTGGGCGGGGACGGGGCCATATCTTCCACCTCTCCCAATTATTTCACACATAATATCCCTTCTTGCACCCAGTTGGCCACAGCCTTTGAATAAATTTTACATTATAGCACCCTGTTATTTTGCCTTCTCTGATTTTGAAACAACACAACTTAGAAACATACGGATCACCGTGCCTGTGATCATCAACAAGTAACAACTCCCTGGTGTAACCTAAAGTCAATGCCAGCTTGAAGTCTGCTTTGCGAATCTCTTACCGATATACCACTACCTTGGTACTTTGAGGAAATAAGGCTCTCCCACCCAACCAGCACCTTCCCAATAAATGGAAAAGAAATGTAACACCGTACCGACATGGGGGTTGTAGGGATGAATAGGCCCCTCCTTAGATTGGTGATACACTATGGTACCTTCGTACTTTGAGAAGTAAAGGTCTTCCCCACCGAAACATGTACCCACTATACCCATTATACAATTATAAAGGAAAAGTCAGAGGTCCTCCATCAGACGTCTTTCAGCTGCACCATAACTGGATGTTAGGGCAGTATATAATAAAGTGCAGGCCAGTATAGTGGGGCACAGGGCCGTATCTCCCTCTCATACAGACTATAAACTGCACCCCTTCCCCAACTGTGCCATATCATATCATATCATGTGCGCAGACTTTAAAAATTGTTACAAGTTAGACACAAGACATGAGTTTCCCACTTTACGTTGGTGTTGAATGAATGATTCTCTGACAGAGAAACATGCATAACAGTTTCCGAAAAAGAGAAAAGTACACCTTGGAAAATGCAGGGAGCTGCCACTGACTGGCCCGAGGTAGCATGGTAGGCTACTTTTTAAGAAACTAAAAGTCACCCAGGAAAGAACATGGGCACGAAAAACCAAACAACGAACCGACTGATCCTCTCTCAACCCCAGTCCCCTTGTATCGATAATGACTGTGTGATTATCATCAGCATTGGAACCAGGGAGTTGTTATCGACTGTTTTGGAATTATGACTTCCGGAATATGTCTATTGTTTCATTCTTTGATCTATGGCCAAACTGGATGAGCCATCTGGCTCTGGGCCAAAAAATGTGCCGGTATTTTATTGCGTGTTTGTCGGTGTGTCCATATCCTCCAATCAAATTCATCCATGATGTAAGCTCACTGCATAATGCATGTCACACATGTCAACTCATATCATGCAATAACTGTTATCCGCGCTGAAGAGGTGACCTGAATTAAGGCTTGCTTCGGTATCAATATTTCATTCGTCAACATATTCGTATCAGCGACCTGGAAGTTGCAAACAGAAAGTGCTGCAATATCAAGCTGATAGTTACTTGAGGCAAATTCGAATTGAGGTAAGAACATATTTAACTAGCCTAGGCATATGCAACCCAGACCATAGGCTAAACTACAGTTGGAAGGTATAGTCGACTTAGGCTAAGCCTGACGTTAATTAGCCAAGTTATAATTCGGAACCTAAGCCTAACCTAAAATGAACCAGTCCTAATAAATGTTAGTACTAGGCCTAAGTTGTTAAGTAGTTACTTGTAGTTGTACTTACTACTACTACTACTATAGTCAGTATTGCTAATTTCGGAACACTGCCAATTTCGGACACCCCTAAGAAATGCACGATTTCACCATGACAACCTACAGGAAGAGCCAAATT
>JAIPMN010022880.1:0-19425 GCA_020650975.1 Apostichopus californicus
CCCCCCCCCCCCCCAACCTTAGATTTCTACTCACTTTCTCCAGACTTCCCTGTTTCCACCTCCACAGGTAATTTCTGTTACGGTAAACCTTGGGTGCCAAATTTGCCCCCATATTCCCCTGGGCACCGTGGTTAAAATTCTCAATGTTGAATATAGCCTAAGACCCACTTCCCTCTCTTGTGATTCTAACAATGTCATTTACATCTTCTCTGTGTTCTTTGCAAAGAGGGCAATTATGTATGTGAAAGAAGTACTCAGTTCCTCTTAAGTTTAAATAATCACAACAAATCAATTCGTGATAAATTTGCAGTTTCCGAACATTTAAATCTTCAAAGACATTCTCTCAAGAACCTTAAACTGTATTTTTACTGCCTTGAACATCAAATCCGTAACTGAACGTGCATTAAAAGAAATCGATTGAAAATTTCGTATTAAGTCTCACATCCCCAAAAGTCTTATCGAAGGAAATTAATCTATGAAATCAAAAGTACATTTTTCAACTGTTTTTTTTCTGCTCTTAATGGTGCAAGGAGGATTAGTGTTATTTAACAATCCTATTTTCTGTTATAATGCAATTCCAATTAGCCCATGTCCCCTTAAAAGTTAGCTAATGTCTTGTGACTAAGCCTTTTTACATGAAACTGAAAGGAATTTAGTGTGGCATGTATTTAGATAACTTTGAAATTAAAACGAGGACACACATTATAATTTTTCTACATATATAAAAAGCAAATATGATGTTCCTCCATTTAAGTAAACTGAATCAGGAAAGTGTTCAAATATATAATAAATTGGCGGAGGGGGGGGGGGCGATGACCCCTGTGGAGATTATAGCTATTTTGATAAGCAAGACCTATCACAGTGATGTATATTGGATGTTATATTTAAACTGTACAAAGTATAGCTAGTACTTAATCCACGTACCTCACTTGAAATTCAGCCCTGTCAAGGAAGTTACTATTGTATCCTGTTGAACTTTGCTACTGCGTGACTTGAAGTTAGGCCAATTACTCAAAAGGTTGTAAAAACAGTTTCACCAAAGCAAATCAAATTGACTGTTGAAAGATTTCCTGTGAGTCATGAACAGATAAATCTAGAAAGTTTCTGGCTACTTCCAAATTGATATTTTAGACATGTTCTAACTATTTAGTTGTCATTGAAAAACCTATTCCACTGCAAGGGGTCTGTAGGTTAAATCAACCAATTTTCAATATGTTTTGAAAAATTTGTTTTGAATGAATGACTTTTCTAAACCTCAAAATAGTTCAAATTGTGTTCAATTTGGTTTACAACTTTCATTGATTTTTTCTACCAAAAAGTGGGTTTAATATTTAGAAATGAATATTTGACCTGGGAAAGAGGAAATGACAAGTTAACTTGAGTATCATCAAACTTACCAAACTTACAAATCTTTTCACAAGTGCTCAAGCCACCTTCTTTATTACTGTGTACTTTATATCTGGAGACAGAAGTAAATATACTGAATTTATTTTGCATTCATTAATCCTAAATGTAGTGCATAAGACTGGGTTAGAGATGATGTTTTCAACTACCCATGTTCACCACATAGTTAAAAAAACAGGTCTCATTACCAAACAGTGGCTATGCAGGAATTATAATATTTACTTCGACCAAAGTTTAACATCTTGAAGTTATCAGCATTAATTATAAAAAAAATCTTATTTTCATAACCTTGTATGCAAAATTTTGAATATAACAAAATTGCTATGAGAAGATTTCACACAATGATCTACATTAAAAAATTTAATTCAAGTTAAGAGCTATTAAAATGCTGATGCAACTCAAGCTGTTTTACAATTGAGTACTATAAAACTAGTTTCCATATTTAATAAAAAAAACATGAGTTTAAAGCTGATATCTTTAATGATATGATGTTCCTGGTTTTTATTAATAGAAGGGTAATAACAGACTTATGTTACAGAAAGTGTAAAGAGTAATAATGATTTTTTAATGAAAAATTAAAGACAAAGGAACAGTCTCTGGTTAGTACTTACATAATAATAACAAGGAGTAAGACAACCACGGTGAGTGATATTACAATTCCAATAATTATATATGTAGCTTCATTCACATATTTATTACCACTTCCATTGTTAGATGTCGTAGCCCCACCTGAAAGAAAAAGGAAGATATGAAGTCATAAGGAAATAAATCTGGGCGTGTAACCCAGAGGAAAATAGTTCTATTCCTGTTTTCCCCCTAATTATTTTTGCTATTTTCCTGTGTCTCATTTTTGCCAGTCAAGTTTCCAATATTCATTTGCTATATAATTATATATAAGAAGCCACATTTATCATAAAATCTCTTCCTTGTCACAGTCTGCATCAAATGAAACCGGGTGTGATCCCTTATTACATCGTATACAAGGTACTGTTGCTTCAGACTGGCTCCCCCAGCAAAACAACAATTCTACATATAGGGATCACTACCAACTAGCAGCTGGAGAGTTAGTAGAGTAATGGAATGTAACCGATATGTCATTGCTTCAAATCCTATTTCAACTGTACTATTGTTAGCTCTTTTTCAACCATAGGTGTAAGGATTTCTTCATTTCAGTACAGAAATGATCTGGAAATAATGACCCACGCGGTGACATTTTGAGTATAAATTTTACAACACAATATGAAACCACACATAAGAACACCCATTAAAGTGTGTGAGCGAGTGGGGTAGGTAGATCAATTATATTATCCATAGTTAAAGAGGTGGACCATGGGGAATATATTAGCAGATTTTCAGCTGTTGAGTTACTTGTTAATCTAGAAGAGAAGATAAAGACTGACACAGTTTGTATCACCAGGAAACCATTTCCTTCACTTTATCTGTTCCTGGTGACATGGATATTATATTAAGGCAGAGAAAGATCACAACTATATTTATGCACTGCATGTAACTTGATCATCTCTTGTTTACTTAAATATCACATTGAGGAAATAACATTCCAAAACTTTTGCCAAAGATTCCATAACAAGAGCTCTTCTTACAAATATCTGTGTCATTTCTGTAATACACTGCCAACACTGCCCAAGTGATCAACTTGCAATTGTGTAGTTTTTGTGTTCTGTCACTGATTGGCTATGTATGAAAATGCACTCTAATACTTAATGTTTGATTAGTCATGTAAACATCACTAAATCAACAAGCGTCTAACAGAAATGGTCTTGTGCCATAGTTTGACAAATTTTTCACATAGTGTGACCCACAAGTCTGGTCTGGACACACATCTGACAGAACAGAACACGTATCATGGTTTAACTACTTGCCATGCATCGTGGCAATATCTTGCCTGGATTTCCATTCATTTTGCTTTCGTTTTCTACTATTGATATGATTTGAATACAAATTATCTGCTTTTATCTGCATCTGTAACCAACTACCGTTTTTGTTTTATATCACGAATCGTGAACCCAAATCAGAGACTGAAAGGAAATGAACAAAAAAACATAATTCCCTCGAATCATTTTGTTGTTGATTTCTTAGATTACATATCAATGAATGAATATTAAGAGGTGCTATAGTTAACAATGCATAGCTAGTGTACATCATGGACAAGTATACTCACCTGCTATATAATGATTTATTGGTTTTGATTTATTGCTTTCTCCTCCAGCAGTGGTCATTGATAACTGAAAGGTGTATTCCCCTTCTTTGAATGAGACATTAAACGTGTAGGAGGTATTACTGACATATATGATGTCCTCTGACATTTCACTTCCTCGTTCCTTGTTATTTGAGTAGTATAAGGTCAACTGAGTTACACCAGAACTGCATCTAATATCCTGACTTGATGGCATCTGGAATAAACCAGACGATCCAAAATGTATTTCAAAGTCTACTTTCAGGCCCAAAAGGTGAAAACTTCTCTCAAAAGGGTTCCTGTTTTTCTCTTTTCCCTTCTGTGACAGTCATATTATGCAACTATTTCTTCAAATTATTTTTAAAGCAGCTGATACATGAAAGCAATGCAAAAAATCTATGATATAAAGACCAAAATTCATATCTTTAACTTATGTAGATTACATGAAACATCCCTTACTGAACCCAAATTTGAGTTTCTAAATATTTGGAACAAAAAGCAACAAATTATCCATGTAGATGTATAAGCAATCTAAAGACATATTATTTTAATTCTCTGGTTAAAGAAACAATTCCATGTGAATACCCAGGACCAATTCATGAGGAAAGACCTGGGTTAGTGCTGCCTGATTGTCCTTTCCTTGGTTGATTTCTTGTTCATGTACCCCCTCATAAGGTAATGTTTTCACACTCTTTAAACACAGGCTATGTGGTTACTACTGTTATAGCATTTATCTTACTACGTGATAACTAAATGTAAATATAGAATAAATTCACACCTATCCATGGACCATTGTTTACACCTAAAGTTATATTCTCTTTAGACTAGTGTGCTTTAATTATCTGACATGTTTGATTGACTAAACTACTGTTAATATATCTGCTTGATTAAAACAGGTGACTAATTTTAAGTTTACTCTTTTCAAGAGGTAATTTGTCAACATTGTTCCTTCTAAAGCATGATAACAATAAAGCAGAAAAGGAGAAACATTCAAATGAGGTATTGTTTACACAAAAATAAGCTACTGATAACCTCTGACCTACTTATCTATACTGTTACATTTGGACAAAATGATTTAATTTAAGCCAAAACTGATGGAATTTTTAAAAAGCCAACAGGAGAGATACAGGTTGGCACCATTCTTTCTTTTAACTGTTGAAAACTTATGTGATCTTTGATATATTGTTCCTGTGCACTTTCTTTCATCTCACTACCAACTAATGTATCTTATCAAATCTGGTCACACAGTTTTGTGGAGAGAACATCATATTGCAGTCATATTCACAGATCCATCCTATAAGCTCAATTTAAGTGGCACATGAGGGCAGGTTTAGGTTGCAGACAACAAACTGACAAGGGATAGAATTACACATAGATCATATAACATAAACACTAACAAAAACTGACATGAAGATTACTTCATGCACTATGAATTGGTGTATGTAAAATGCTAAAGTAAACAACACAAAACCTGTCATATCAACAGGAAACACATGGACTGATGCTAAATCGACTCATGTTATATTCTGAGGTACCAAGTGTTTCTGAATTTTAGCAACAGTATATATCATATTGCTCATGCATAATTGAGGACTAACAATTTTAAGTAGACAAACCTGCCAGGATATGGTAAGCCGGTCTTGTTCCCCTTCAAATGACTCCAGTGTGAAATTGGTGGGACTACTTGGAACTATGTGTAAAATATGATATATTTACATCAGTAATATTAGAACAGGATCATTAATCCAGCACAACTTAGAAATGTGTGGAATTAAAATTTGTTATATGATCTATTTTAAAAGACAGAAAATGGGAAATTACCAGGCAAGCAACTCCTTACAAGCAGCACAAAGTTAAACAGGAGATAGAATGTAGCTAAAATAACTTTCATTGTCTCCTTAACACCCAACTCAGGTTACGCTAAGAATCTGGAACCCAATTTTGTAAATATTACCAAATACTTGGACTGAAATTGCATAGGTCTGTTATCACAGGGATCCTTAAGGTGGCCATCGCATAGTGATACAATTTGATCGTTTTTCCTCAAGACCGATTACCGTCGGTTTCCTACATGTGCACAGCGCTGACAAATTGCTGTTGTCATATGCAACAAACAAGAATCCCAACGGATGTCATTAGTTACATCTAGCTGCAATAGAACCTAATATATTACAAAGGTCATGTGACAATGACCATATTTCTTTGCAGTCATAATATGAAAGTCTGTTGTGTTGACTTATCTATAGTATATCTTAGTGAGGAACAGCAGGAACCAAAAGGAACGAATTATCAACATGAAAACACCAACTTGGAGGAAAAAGGACTGCAACAGCAGGTACAACGTGCTTGCATTCTGACGTTGCAGTCATCAGTAAATGTTATGCATTCTCACAACGATCTCAAATACCTGCACAGTTGGTTTTAACAACCAGTTCTGGACTCTTTGGACCTTCTCCCTTTCCTTCTCTTACTACAGATACACTAAATGAGTAGTTTGTATCTGGAGTGAGGTCACTGAAGGTAAAATGGAGGTTCTGTACAGGATCCGAGCTACCAGGTATCCACTCTGTGGCTGAAGTATCATTATGGTATGGTATGTAACCAATGACAGGTGGGTCCCTTGCATTGGTGTCCCCATCCCAGGCTGGCCAGCTGATAGTGATTGATAAACTACCTTTTGTCACTTCTTCTGGAGCATAGTTTAGAAGAGCTACAAGCAAAGATATCAAAACAATTCATAAGGCACTCATATGCTACATATTTATACTGCAAGCAGTTTTCAAAAATTCACGATTATTAGGGACCAGGCAGGTAAGAACATGCGTCAAATCAAAACAGTCTATACAGATATGCTGCTAGACACCATTGATTCATATGGATTTATATGCAGGAAAAACAGCAGCATATTGTAGAAAAAGATCTGAAAGTATTGATAATATTTAAGATAATGTTCAATACTAATATGCAAATATTATGTCTTTATTCTACAATTACAACAATTCAATTTACCTTCCTGACAATTAGTCCCTCTCCATCCACTAGAACATCCTGTTTGTCTGCCTGTACACTCTCCTGAAACACTTTCACATCGTCCAGAGAGGCAGTGGCAGGTCTCACGGCAGTTGGTTCCAAATGTTCCTGCACCACACGCTGATGGTGAAAATAGTCAAACGAATTGTGGAAGCAAAATTAAAACTTTTTTTTTATAAATCTATTTTACACCTACCAAATACTAACAAAAAATATTGAAATGTGTGTATCATGCAAATTTGCAAAAATTATGTCCTTGTTCTACAATTGCATCAATCAATATACCTTCCTGACAATTAATCCCTATCCATCCACTAGAACATCCTGTTTGTCTGCCTGTACACTCTCCTGAAACACTTTCACAACGTCCAGAGAGGCAGTGGCAGGTCTCACGGCAGTTGGTTCCAAATGTTCCTGCACCACACGCTGATGGTGAAAATAGTCAATCAATTGTGGAAGCAAAATTAAAACTTTTTTTTTTATAAATCTATTTTACACCAACCAAATACAAACAGATAATTTTAAAATGTGTGTATCATGCAAATTTGCAAAAATTATGTCTATATTTTACAATTGCAACAATTCAATATACCTTCCTGACAATTCCTCCCTCTCCATCCTATAGAACATCCTCTTTGTGTGCCTGTACACTCTCCTGAAACACTTTCACAACGTCCAGAGAGGCAGTGGCAGGTCTCACGGCAGTTGGTTCCAAATGTTCCTGCACCACACGCTGATGGTGAAAATAGTCAAACGAATTGTGGAAGCAAAATTAAAACTTTTTTTTTATAAATCTATTTTACATCAACCAAATACAAACAGATAATTTTAAAATGTGTGTATCATGCAAATTTGCAAAAATTATGTCTATATTTTACAATTGCAACAATTCAATATACCTTCCTGACAATTCCTCCCTCTCCATCCTATAGAACATCCTCTTTGTGTGCCTGTACACTCTCCTGAAACACTTTCACATCGTCCAGAGAGGCAGTGGCAGGTCTCACGGCAGTTGGTTCCAAATGTTCCTGCACCACACGCTGATGGTGAAAATAGTCAATCAATTGTGGAAGCAAAATTAAAACTTTTTTTTTTATAAATCTATTTTACACCTACCAAATACTAACAAAAAATATTGAAATGTGTGTATCATGCAAATTTGCAAAAATTATGTCCTTGTTCTACAATTGCAACAATCAATATACCTTCCTGACAATTCCTCCCTCTCCATCCTATAGAACATCCTCTTTGTCTGCCTGTACACTCTCCTGAAACACTTTCACAACGTCCAGAGAGGCAGTGGCAGGTCTCACGGCAGTTGGTTCCAAATGTTCCTGCACCACACGCTGATGGTGACAAATATTCAAAAGAATTGTGGAAGAAAAATAAAAGTTTTTTTACGTATCTATTTAACACCAACCAAATACAAACAGATAATTTTAAAATGTGTGTATCATGCAAATTTGCAAAAATTATGTCTATGTTTTACAATTGCAACAATTCAATATACCTTCCTGACAATTCCTCCCTCTCCATCCTATAGAACATCCTCTTTGTGTGCCTGTGCACTCTCCTGAAACACTTTCACAACGTCCAGAGAAGCAGTGGCAGGTCTCACGGCAGTTGGTTCCAAATGTTCCTGCACCACACGCTGATGATAAAAACATTCCAAACAATTGTGGAAGAAAAATTAAAAGTTTCTTTTACGTATCTTTTTTACACCTACCAAATACAAACAGAAAATATTGAAATGTGTGTATCAAACATATATTATGTCCTTATTCTACAATTGCAACAATTAAATTTACCTTCCTGACAATTACTCCCTCTCCATCCACTAGTACATCCTGTTTGTCTGCTTGTACACTCTCCTGAATCACTGTGACATTGTCCAGAGAGGCAGTGGCAGGTCTCACGGCAGTTGGTTCCAAATATTCAAGCAACACATTTAATTCATTTATATTATATTAATATTACAAAAGCCAAGTCTTCCCGTTGTCATGAAGGTACATATTATCCAACTAACCTTGTTGACAATTAGTCCCTGTCCATCCACTTCTACAGTCTGTTGATGACCCTGTACACTCTCCTTTATATCTGTCACACTGGCCAGACTGACAGTGACAGGTCTGTAGGCAGCTGGCTCCATAGCTTCCTTGATCACACGCTATGTTTAACAAAGAAAAGCAACTTATGAAGTTAACGTAGAACATACTCTGATATAAAATTAAAGAAGAAAAGCAGAGTACTAAATAAGAGGACTCTGAAAATAGAAACAGAATACAAAAATGAATCACAAGATAAGCTTAGAGACATAAGAGAAAAACAGACTGTATGCCAATGAAAATAAAATCGTACAGCTTATAATGACAACATAACTAGCATTATAATTGTGACATAAAAGCCGATAAATGTGGTGGAGTATTTTTTTCATTATGTAATCAATTCCACTCCTTAGGATGGCCACATATCGATTGAGATGCTCATATGTAGGTTTCGACCATATGTGTGTTCCACAAGTTGCAGATGCATGCATTCGACATCTTGTTTATAGAGTTTCCCCTACAAATATACATAAATGCACTCATGGCAAAGTTTATTTTACAGTAACTACCTCTCCTTATGCCCAAACAAGTAAAAGCATGTTTGTCTAATGTGAAAATCTTTGTATTCCAAAGTTGTGAATGCCGAGGCAATATAATTCACAGTATACTAAAGTTTTAGTGAGGATACATATCTTTAATGTAACTAGTTTTTGTCAGCCCTCCAAGAAACCCTGACAATTACAGGATGTAAGACAAACTTTCATATTCAAAGAATCTACCTGTAGCTAAATCTTTACTTTCCATACAAAACAGAGACCAAACCTATGCTAATCCTGCCCTCTCCCACTTTCACAAGCATCTGATAAAATACCAAGATAAGACCAGGCTGAAAAACTCCATGGTCTGAAACTTGAGCAGATGCAATTCATATTTCCAAGCAGATTTTTATACAACATCATGGATTGTTTACATTTCCGACTAATGAAGCTTACACCATGAAGTGAATCTGATACTAAGAAACAAACAAGATGACTGTCCATAACACATTACCCACACATAGACCTACTAGTCATGGAACTTATCAGAATACTACATCAATTGCAATGATGACTCATCACTATTTAGGCCTACAGTAAAGCACAGAGATTACCAACAGTCGGTTAAACAACAAAGAATGCCAATATAGCTGGCTTATATTAAAACAATTTCTTCCATTTATCAGCAAAATATATGAAACAATATATTAAAAGAACAAATGATTCCTTGTGAAAAGTACATTGATTAAGCAAATTCAAGTTTTCTGAGCTTCATTGCCAATAAACAGTTTTCAAGATTCCACTGTCAATCACGCATTCAGTAACACCTTACGGTACTAAGAAATCCATTACTTCAATTTCTAAACTAATTTATAATTATTCAAATATTGACAACCTTTTACCAGCGCACCCTCTGCCCAGTCTCCATTAAATTACAAAATGGCTAAAATGAGTTCATCGGCAGTCTTCAAATAGGAGTGATGTCGAGAAAAAGTTGCTGAAAGATTCATATCGTATTATTTTGATACACACTGTCATACTGCCGATTACATAAACAGGATTGAATTTTCTAATTTTGTTTCAACAGTATTCTTCAAGGTGCTATATAGTTTTTCTCAACATACATGTTTACGCCGTTGTCTCTCAATTCCTTCCAGAAGATGTTCCAAGAGCTGAGGGAATTTATCATTTTAATGTTTTTATACATCAATAGCTGTAATTTCTGTATACCAACCTTCATTACAGTCGAGTCCTTTCCAGCCAGTGTTGCATCTGCAGCCAAATGGATCAACCAGACAAAAGAGGTAACTACGGCACCGATTTGGCTGATCAGTTTCACTGCACTGGAATTCACAGGTGTGTCCAAACCTATTACCACCACACGCTAAAAGACAGGCAGACATAAATTATCTGAATGAATGAGTCTCTTCATTGGCACAACTATTTGATTGCAATGACACTACAGACTATATTTTGAGGGGATTTGACAATAAATTTTACCAAAACTATTGAGTAATTCTGAAAAAAAGACTACAGTTGACCAAGTTCAGACCCCCTCCTACATTAAAGCATGAAATTATTAGGGTGATTAATCAAATCAAGGCATTTTTCATATATGAAAGTTGGGACAAGTATTTTTGAACAGTTCCATACTAGAATATATCGATTGGCTGTTTCACTTTCAACCTAGTGACAAAACAGAGACAAACTTTTTTCCACACCACAAACGGGAACAGAAATACAGTGCAGCTGCTTAGCACAGATTATTGAATGCAGAACTTAAAGGTTATACAATATTGCATTTATCTGAATATTTTAGCATTCCATTGTCACCCACATAGTATAACCTTGCAATTGATGAAAGAGAGATTACTGTGATAGATCTAACCTTTTCGTATAAAGTTACAATTTCGTTCACACAAACAATTATATGCATGCAAATCACACCTTTCTCATTCATATCTAAGACTCAACCAAGCAAATCATCCCTATCACATGATGCCAGACAATAACAAATGCTCCTGTTTCGTTCATATTATACGTACATTGATGTACTACACTACTAGATGTAACTGAACCATGCTGGAAACTTATATGATATTTCCTCTACTATCATGCCTTATATACCTTACATTTATTAAACTACTAAATGAACAGCAGATGATTATTATAAATAATAAATGTACAACACATATCGCACGAAATGTTATGATATGCCTAGAACATTGTAAGCCATACAGTTTAGGTACAATTCTTCGGCAAGCAGTCCCAGTTGATCTGGGTCAAATAATCATTTTCTGAATGTTGTTGATTTAGAGATCATTGAGCATTTTTTCAATAAAACTTGCCCAATATTTGAATAAATGATGATCAATTTAATTAGACACTGAGATATTCAGAGACTTCAAATTCACATTCATAAACAGGACAGTGTAGGATGCAAGTACAGTATGTATTACAAGCAATAGCTTACGCTTAATGCTGATTGGATTTCAATTTTGACATCATAGGGTTACAGCATGTCTCAGACCTCATAATTTTTAATTTTCTTGATTGAGAGCAGCAAGGCAAAGAAGGTCCAATTTGCTTCCTCAATCGCTACTCTGAATATTCTGTCCTTCAATTATGCCGTTGTGTCAAGTAATTTACTTAATATCAGAAAAGCACAAATTATAAAACAAATTTTTTCAATTTCACAAGCATTTTGGCACAGAAGTGATTTTAAATGTTCAACATCATGGTAAATGGTTTTATGGTAACATTGTCCCAATTCATGCCAAGAAAGAATCAGCAATACATTGCTGTATATGTGTTCAAAAATGATCTTTACAATAATTTTAATAGTAATTTAAGTGTTTCTCTTACCAGTCTGACATTCATCTCCTTTAAATCCAGGAGCACAAATACATTTTCCACTGATTTCATCACAAATGCCTCCGTTATAGCAATCACCACAGAATCCAGAGCATCTACTGCCCCATCTGCCTTCTGGACAAGCTGATTTTTAGAATTAAAGGAAAAAGGTTCAACACACAAATAAACTGAATAAAGAGTCCTACTGTACTTCTAGTCACATTGGAATGAGCAGATGGTGCTGGTGGGGAGATTAATGTTACCAATGCAGCTATTTGCACCAACATTTTTAGTTTAAAAACTAGTTCAAAAACGCTTCAAATGATATTGCTGCTATATGATTTCAAACAATTCCATCCTGTGGGATAACATACTCAAAAGACTTTTATCGATCCCAAATAAATTTAAAATTAAAATTGAAATTGAAAATTGAAGTTAATGATAGCAATGAAACATCACTTTTTATATTTCTGGTACAGTAAGATGTTCGAAGAAACAGATGTTTACTGAAATCTTCTCAAAAATAATATACTGAATAAAGAGTCCTACTGTACTTCTAGTCACATTGGAATGAGCAGATGGTGCTGGTGGGGAGATTAATGTTACCAATGCAGCTATTTGCACCAACATTTATAGTTTAAAAACTAGTTCAAAAACGATTCAAATGATATTGCTGCTATATGATTTCAAATAATTCCATCCTGTGGGATAACATACTCAAAAGACTTTTATCGATCCCAAATAAATTTAAAATTAAAATTGAAATTGAAATTGAAGTTAATGATAGCAATGAAACATCACTTTTTATATTTCTTATGAGCACACAAAGTTTCATTATGAATCCTGCTCTCATGTTTGCAATAATAATTGCAGACAGTAGCTTTATGCTATGTCTAGTCGTAATCTGCAGAAAGAGAAACCAAAGAAGCAAACAAGCGGAAGCTTTTAACAATAAATATCAGTATTATATATGACATTTAACATAAACACACTCAATGACAGCAGTAACTGAATTCCCATAATGAATGTCAGTAACATTGAATTTACTTTACTTTACAAGTTATCGTGTAACAAGATATTAAGAATTGAACCTCTCATTGATGGTGACATCATAGGGTAGCTCAATTGAAATTTCACTTGTCATGGTACTCACACACTTTGGCCACAGTTAACACTGTCATATATTATTCCAAACATGTACTCACAATTGACAAACATTTTCCAATATCAAGCAAGGAAAACTCTTCTAAGTTGTTTTTGATTAGCAGCATGTATCTGCTCTGAAATTAAACTCTAACATTTCAAATGAGTAACAAATTGATTCCGACATTTGTAACACTTGCTTAAATGTTTAATACCAAAATCTGGCTGAAGCCAATTCTGAAGCAAAATGCTTTAAACACCCCCATATTGATGAGGAGTGGTACTCTCAGAAGTTATCATCCAACTGACTTTCTGATTTCCTTAACTGTGGCCAAAACTGATCAATAAAGAGAGTGCAACGACTTAATTTAAAGAGAAACAGCTATGCACTGCAAATCTAAAACCAATTTCATTATTTGTTCTCCATTGAGCTGAAGTGACCTTTGACCTCCTTAATAAAACCTTATAAGGTTCCTGCAGTTACTAAGATGAATAGATTATCAAATATGAACCTCATCCAAATGTTTAATTCTGGAGTGACAGTGCTGATAAAGCTTCCTGATTTTGATCTCTGTTGACCTCAATTAACCTTCAACCTCAATAAAATAAGTCCTTGTACTCACAGCGGTGTAACCACATACATATGAATTCAATACAAACTTGGCATTTTGAGATAAATTTACAAGTTTTATAGACTCATTTTGAATTTAAGCATATAGAGCTCCATTATATTTTACTAATGCAGGCATGTATTCAGATACAGTACAGTATGCAGTATATATTGTGACCAGTAAACAACATCTATTTCATAACTCTCATGTGAATATCTAATGTTGCATTGTCTTGCAACATAAGTCAAGTTAGGACAACTGTTTCTATGAATTTCAACATGTCATATCTCTTAAGGAATATTGTTATGAATGAGTTAATTTGTAGTGTAAGGTAAGGTAAGTAAAAGACAGGAAAAGAGATACGCATACCGTGCATTTACAGGCGTATGTGTTTATATTTGCTCTAAGTGGGTGCGCTAGAACCTACACAATACCACTTAAATACAATTGTAACAGATTTTTCAACTTCAAATTTGTGTACTGATACAAATGATCACAGCAGGTGAGTAAATTGACAAAACATTTCCTTACTTGGATAGTTTGGAACTTTACAGTAGAAATTTATGGTAACACTTTCAATTCCAACAAAACAGAGCAAGTAACTCTTCTAATGGAAGACAGTTAGAACTATACTATACTCATTTAGCTTCCTTAGAATTTTACAAAAGTGGGATGTGAAGGGCATGCAAAGAAGAGCGCAAACTGTGTTAGAGGGAAGAACTTGGCGCTCATTGGTTTGGATGTTACGTTTGTTTTCGATGTTACATGTACAGTATATGTTGAAAGAAAATTGTCATGTTCATTGTGGACAAGAAACCAAATTGACTCAACTGAAAGCCTATTAAGTTTAGTTAGTCACACATCACATCTCGAAAGCATTCATATTTTGCCAAACATATGAGCACTTTGGTTATATCAAACCTTTCATGTTTTCAAAGTTAACAAAATGTTGACGGATATATTCCAAAACTTACTGGTTGGAAAATTTATGAGTGACTAGCTTGCCTGTCTCCTCACAACCTTAGCACTCTATCCTAACGTGCCTAGAATGAACTGGTAATCATTTAACACCGTGTGCCCTTTATGACGGGACCCCTCTGGACCCTCCACTCAGAAGGGAGACTATCCTCACTGACTCTACATACGTTCATACCACAAGAACGCAATAGACAATACCCATTGTTCTATTTGCCACATAAACCATATCAGCGAACACAAAATCCATGCAATAGAAACACTGTAGGTTACATACCCCATATGTGTAATAATTCTGTACACGGTCTGTGTGTAATACACCCTATACGTCTATATGGTAATATGCAAGATATACACAACATGTATACCTTCTACTAGTGTTCAAGATAATCGGGCCGATTATTGTATAATCGGAACATAATTGGAATCGGTAAAAATTATGTGGAATACCAGTTGCCATACCAATTATTCAAAAACATGAGGAAGGTGAAAATATCATTATTAAAAAACATTTATGGAGGGTGAAAATATCAACTGATGTTCTAGGTTTGTTCTTTTACTACAAAACATTAAAATAAAAACACCCTATATACGTCTTTCACAATGTAATTTCATCAAATTAGGCTGCTAGGGTCGCTGATATTGCACCCCTCGTGGTTAGTGACTTCCATGTTTCTCAGCACAGTAACCATGGTCACAATACCAATTCCGCGAATTAACGAATGTGCTGGATGAGGCCTATGTTGATTAGCTGGGTATAGGTTATGTTTAGGCATGAAATGTGCAGTATTTGATGCACTCATTTGTAATAACTGTTTATGAGTTATAACTCATAAACAGTATAGTGGTTACTTCAGTCATGTGACCAGTGTTTTTCGTTCAGTTTATCTCAAGTGACAGACCTCACATAAACCTGGTATTCAGGCAAATAATAGTTACATACATCGACACCAGTATGATATATTTGTGGTAAGTAAAACGCTTGTCTCGAAGAATACATTTTGCATAGGTTTCATGCACGAAACTGTGGTTCTGTAAGAAACGACTATTCATTCGGTAGTCTATACGCAAACCATAGAAATTGATTAGGATCAATTTCTATGACGCAAACACACTGCTCATCGGGAATTCCCCTTACCGGCACCGTAATATATCATATGTAGTACTCGCACTGTACTGTCGTCGCAGTTACACTGCTCAGTGCTTGATTTCTGGTTGATCTACATTCTGATCCGTGCAAGAATCGAGACTAAAGTAACGTAAATTTCAATATTTTCGATCTTGTCCCAGAATATGTTGTTAGTAAATGATGTAGGGTCTAGGCAGTAGGTCATAATCAATCAGTTATACGTTAGTAGTTGTAGGCTATAATGACCCCGTTAAAACTTAAAGTCTAGCCTAGGCTAGTCCATAAACTGGGCTGCGTGATACGGTATGTTGCACAATCCTACATAGGTGTGAAAGTCCAGAGACCGTAACACACAAGCCTTGTTCATAAGCTAGGCTAACCCCAGTCCTACTAGAACTAGCACATATTGGGGCCATAGAACTTGTTGTTTATGATTATACTGCCTAGCCGCCCTATTCACTTACCATGCATGCCATGACTGTCTGGTACGGTTTTGAAAACTCCACAACACTTTCGAGACGTTTCGCTCAACTGGCATTTCACCCAACTTAAACTATTTCGGCCAACCGGCTTGGACGTTTCCCCCAACCAGAAATGTTTCTTAATCTTAGGCTTAGAACTAGTATCAAATTAGTTTGTAACACCACAATTCTTTTGGTGAGTTTTGGAAATTCAATTCGGGACTTCATTAACAATTAAAGTCGTCAAGGCTGGATCCTCTAGTAATTGAAGTGCTTGGAAATGTGTTTTGGGTGGTTTCATTAAAAACAAATTAAAGGTTGGCCGTGTTACACATATACTAATAATTATTCCTGGGTTGGAAATTTAATCTGTAACGTGTATTAATTATTATATTGCAATTGAACTATCTCATTCCGCCTAAGAATTCCTAAGTTGGGCGAAACATCCAGGAATGTTGAGCGAAACGTCCAAACGGTTGAGCAAAATGACCAACCGTAATTGGGCGAAATGATCACATTGGGCGAAATGGCAGTTGACCGAAATGACAGTTGGCCGAAATGACTAGCTTCCTCCACAACACAGTCACTGTTTTGTGTACACAAACTGAAATCTGTAAACACGTCACATAGTTGCCTGTTGTGTGTACGATTCTAACCCACCGTTATCGATACTTTTTTCGTAGCACACCTTCATCATGAACAATATCTTGTGATCCTAGTTTAAAAATAAACTCGGTGATGAAAGACAACACATTTTGCTAAAACTTGACACACACAATAAAGCAATGGAGCTGTTAACTTGAATTAGGCCTGACCGCCAGTGTGACGTAATAAGCGAGTTCAACATTAGAGACATTGATGCAATTGTGGGAAAATGTTAAAGGTCAGCTTTAACATACAGTGAGCGTCCATAGTAACATATTAATTGTTACATTACACAACTTCACAATCAATTTCTAAAACTACGTCACAGTGTACGCATATGTCTTGTTTGTTACGGAACAAACACATATGAACGCGGAGCGTTGTTTGGTACAGCTGACCCTTTGCCACATTGCACTGTAACATGGCTCTAAATGGTGAACTTGCTTATTCACAAATATAGCTTAGGCGTATCCTAATCGTGCATGGTTTTATTATACATCCACCATGGACTACAGCTGCTAGTGTGTATGTTTGTGAAACATACCATATATATACACAGAATACAGTTTCATGGGCTAGGCCGCCCTTACGACACTTTAAATTAAATTAAATCATTCCATATCACCGTAGCAACACACTGGCTTGACCAATTTTGTACTGATATATACTTGGGTGAGGGCTTCAAATTCTTTGCCATCATTATGAATCCATTCTACTTTCAAGGCTAGTATTTGCAGTGTTTCGATATAGCCTAGGCCTGAATCCATTCGATTTCATCTAATCAATGTTAGAATTGTCAGTTATGAATCCATTCTTTCAAGGTAGTAATATGCCTATTTGCAGTTTTTTATATTGGCGAGCCTAGGCTTGGCCTGAATCGATTCAACTTTGGCCTAGCAGTTTTGTATATAGGCTCCTTGGGTTAAAGCTTTGACTTGTTTCCCATCATGAATCCATTCCAACTTTCAAAGTTAGAATTTGCAGTTTTTCGATACAGGCTTAGCCTAGAGTAGGATGATATACAATAGGCCTACTTTCTTTTAAACTTTCAAAATGGGAGAAATACATTTTTAAACAACATTAAGTGCGCAAATGATGATACCACCATGCTGAGTTAGCCTATATAAGTAATAGCCTACACTTTTAATTGCAGTACTGTGTCAGTGTGTGCTTTAGCCTAGCTCAGCAGCCGTCACCATCGACATAGGCTAACTTTGCATAGAGGTAGTCATGTACAGTAGTGCAGAACATGTTTGTTGACACTTAGCCTAGCTAAAGTTTAGCATAGCCATATATGTTGTATTGTGTCAACCCTAATAATAATAGAAATAGTTGTTAATACGAACATCAATATTTATTTATATATTTTTTAAATTGTATAATATTGTACGTACACTAAAGAACAGATCAATCTGTCGTTGCTGTTGTACGTCATAATGCAGTCTTAGCTGGCATAAGAAGTCTACACTTAAAGTTCATTCGTAACTACTCTGTAGTCGTAACTACACTGTAAAGTGTACACAGCTGCTAGTGAGTCTTGCAAATGAGGCTGCATGATTTCACCAGCTCCCGGGTTTGACTGTCGCACATAATTAGACAGCCAAGTTATAATCCACAAGCCAATAGAGCTGCTTCCACATCAGTAGTCTCTTAGGATTATGAATGTACTGCCTTCCATGCCGTTTTAGTTGGCAAGTGGTTGGTCATCTGTAAATCTTGACCACAGACAACTGGATTCAAACCAAGGTGACCTTGGAAGCTGAAGATCGAGCAACCGGATGACCTTTACTTCCAAAGTACCTAATTACCTATACATTGAATCATCCCCATGGCCCGTTACGTTCCTGTAT
The DNA here is from genome assembly GCA_020650975.1 of Apostichopus californicus. NCBI lineage: Eukaryota > Metazoa > Echinodermata > Holothuroidea > Aspidochirotida > Stichopodidae > Apostichopus > Apostichopus californicus. The sequence continues at coordinate 18,877 of JAIPMN010022880.1, forward strand.
ACAACAAGTAACCACTTCAGGTATCTATTGCCGAGATCATTTCCGCTCTGACATCACCACAGAAGGCAATGGGTCGCGGCCAAATGGATTTGAATCAATATGTCAAAAGGTCACACTACCAACTTCCAACAGTTACAGAGATAACTGCTCAGTTGTCAGGTGCTAATTTTTTTAGTATCCTTGATGCGAGTTCAGGGTTTTGGCAGGTTAGGCTTGATGAACCAAGTGCTGACCTTTGCACTTTCAACAGTCCGTTCGGTAGGTATAAATTCAAACGTCTACCGTTTGGCCTTAGCAGTGCCCCTGAGGTTTTTTCATCGCTTGGTGCATGAAATCTTTGAAGGGCTACAAGGAGTCACCACATACATAGATGATATTCTTGTGTGGGGGAGTTCAAAGCAGGAGCATGATCTAAGGCTAATTGAGGTTTTGAATAGGGCAAAAGACAGGAAACTCACCTTGAATAAAGCCAAGTGTCAGTTTGGCCTCAGTAAGATTAAGTACTTAGGACATGTTTTGACTGCAGAAGGGGTGCAAATTGATGATGGC
>JAIPMN010022882.1:0-25053 GCA_020650975.1 Apostichopus californicus
TATATATCTAGATTGAGTGACATCAATCATAGATAAATATTAAATGGCTTGGTCAATAAAACGGAACAATATTGCTAGTCTTCCTAGCCAGAATGAGAGCGAGAGAGACAGCCTAGAGGTGGAGAGAGAGATAAAGAGATGGGAAAGTCGACATATATTCACGTGTAAAGCACTGGCGGATCCAAGGGGGGGGGGCCCAACGGGGGCCATGCCCCCCCCCCCAAAGGTGAGCCAAAAAGTGTTTCCGAACATCCGCTAAGTCATATGATTGGAAATTAAAAAAATCGAGAGGAATAGCAGTGGTAGACTAATCTAAACTTTTTCGTTTTCTGGTTTAAAATGAAATGTATGAGCATGAGGATTTACAGTTTATCACCATTTTGCAGTTACAGGCTGCTTGTAAGAAATTAATAACCTATGAAAAATAAAATTTCTTGAGAAAGATGATCTCAACTTTGTTTTATAAATATTTTAGAAAATTACACCTGGGAAACATTTTTTTTAGAAGTAAATTAACATCACCATTGTACACTTTTGTCGCACCAAATTGCATCTGAGGGCATTCAGCAATAGAAAATTTTCCAAAGGGGAGGGGGCACCCCCTCCCCTTAGACCCCTCCCCCATATCACTCTAACACCACTTTGGCCCCTCCCAAACAAAGGCCCTGGATCCGCCAGTGGTGTAAAGCTCCTGCAAATGGACTTATCAAAGTTTCATATTTATTGTTCAATAAAGTCATGAGAACTTAAACTTAAAATAACTGATTTTCAGACAAGTTGAATTGAAGATCAGAATTCCAAAAATATTGATACATATAATGAACTGCAGACTACTGCAGACTACAGAACTGCAGACTACAGTATTCATCTCAAGAAGATTATAATACAGGAGGCTGAAATCATTTTTTCAAGTTCTTAGGATGCCAAACTCTACTTTGTATTAACCCCCTCCCTGGGCCCACCAATAGAAACGTCAACTTCACTAGTTCCAGGATACAAACATTGTGCTCCTTCTTAAAATCTTCGTGCCCCCTAACTCTGAATTCTGGACTTCTGGCCTGCTACCGTGTAGTGGCGGATACGACCGTTTGTAATATTCGAATGAATGGTGAATTCAAATGATTGATCCATTTTCTCTAGCATATCCAGTCTCAACACATCGTACATTCACATTATGGTCACTCTTTAAATGTTGTTTGATATCAAATCAAAGCACCTGTTTGAAGGTAGCAGCCATTAAGAGCAGCCACGAAAAGCAGCCAATAGTGTAAACATCAACGTTACGCGCCGTTGGCCATAGATGTTTGTACACTGTGACGAGCGCTGGGTACGCTGTGGCTGGAAAGTGGATCCCAGCAGCCACTAAGGGCAGACTAAATTAGCGGACAATAACAAGACGGTTCCTTTTTCTTACTTGTTTTGAAGCAATAATTATTCACGCTATGCATACTGTAAAAGGCCAAAAATGGCACTATAGGAGAGATGAGATGTTGTTCTTTCATGTGATATAATACTGGAATAGAATGGTGGACGTTTTCTGCATCCATGGTCAACTCTAACTTGTGATCCTATGAAAACTTGTGGAAAAAGGCGTAAATTGCGGCAATTTTTATACCAATTTGCTTTGTTTTTTCCCAATTGTCTAAACAATTAATTTATGAGAACATGCAACAGTCAAGAGAGGTAAAATGACGATGTTAAGTTATTCCTCTTACATGTGGTATGAAAAAACAGTCAGTAACACTCTGATCTATTGAATACCGTTCGATCCTAGTGGGAAGGGGATGCAAATGGGCAGGCGCGTAGCCTAAGGGGTTGGGGGGGGGGCAAAGGGGGCGACCGCCCCCTTGATAATTTGCCTACAGGTTCGCCCCTCCCTTGGCAAATTCCTCACTACGCGCCTGCAAATGGTAACAGAATTAGCTTGAAATGCGCGGTAATGTATTATTTTTTTTATTATATTTAATTATTATTTCAAAATCGATTAATTTGAGTTATCGACCTAGTTGAGATGTCTGGTTCGTGGTATATATCTCTACTCTTAATAACAAAACAGATTTCTTGACCAAAAGTAGCCTTTAATTTTATCCCTGATATGGACATCTCTAAACGCGCTGTATATATGTATCGGGGTTAAAACTTTAAGGCCACTTTTGGTCAAGAAATCGGTAATCGTTTTTTTAGGTCGATAACTCAAATTAATCGATTTTGAAATAATAATACTTTTAGATCATAACACATAACCGCGCGTTTCAAGCTATAATACTGTTCCCATTTGCATCCCCTTCCCACTAGGATCGAACGGTTTGTAGACATCGATATTCAATCAATCAGATTGTTACCGACTCATATTAATCGATTATTAAAAAAAACAAAAAGACCATGCCTTTCTTAATTATGCACTAATTGAACAACACACTCGACCGCAGACGTGTCAGTGTAACACACACACGACCGCAGTGGCAGAACTGTGTGTCATGTCTTACTGTCCTTTTTCTGTTAGTGGCTGCTTTTAGTGTCTGCTGTTAGTGGCTGCTATCTTCAATGAGGCTCAAAGTTTGCGCAGTATTTTTATTCTTCCCTTAATTCCACAGTAGATTATCAATGGCTGACGTCCACGAAAATGGAAAACAGACTGAAAATAAGAAGCACTTCCACAAGAAAAATGACAAGCCACTTGTGCTTCCAAAGTCTTTTGCCGACAAGCAGAGAGTTCATTTAGAAAAGTTGATGAACAACATGGTAAGTTTTTCTCGCGGAATAGGTATCTTGGCTGTTAATCTATGGGAAAATCAGTTGTCGGGTATGTCCATTGATGTGGGTAATGTTAACACAGTTGTTGTTGCAGCCAATATCGTGATAGGTCTTGAGCCTCAAAAATCAATCTCAAGTTTAACAACTTGAGGCTATGGTGCCCACCACAATTACAGAATAAGGATTAAGACAACCAAGTGGAGTAGAAATTCAGCATTTTCTTGGTATCCTAATACCTAACTTACTACCACTAGGCCTATGTAGGTTAGGCTGATTATGATATTGACTTAACTTGTCTCAAGTCAAAAGTCATGGTAGAAGGCCTAAAGTTAGGCGTAGGCCTACTAATCAATTTTTACATGCCATGTGGCAAAAAATTCTATTGTCCGTTGTATGATTTGCATTCTAGCATATTTGGGAAGTTAATGAAAGAATGCTGACACTAGGTAAGGGAAAGTCTTGTCTTGGCAAAATGATGAACTAGCAAATTATGATTACAGGACACAACATATACACCTGTCCAAATTAAGAAATAGTCAATTCATAAAATGCAATAATAAAGTAATGCTGCTCTCCTAATGTTCTACAGCTTTTTTGTTTTATTCTTATACTTTTGCTCCAGGAAAAGCCAGTTTTTATTCCAGAGAAACTGAAAAATCGTACACCAAGAGCACCTCCAGAATTTGTTAGGGATGTTATGGGTAAGTCAGTTATGAGGGGGCGAGTAAAGAAGAATCTTGGCAGATTTACAATTAGTCTCAATGAAAGCTGTTATTGTTTAAAGTCTCAATATGTGTTTGCTGATAAATTTTGGGAAACAAACTTCCGACGCAGATTCAATGTTTCTTATTCTAAATGCACTCTGACAAGGTGGGTTTAATAGAGAAAAGCTGTCGAAATCTAAAGAAAGGAATGTATTTTCTGTTGCCCTTATGGTGCGAACGATTAACCGTATGTAAAGTCACTGCAACCGCCCATATCAACATGTTCATTACACAAATGTAACCCATATATTCTCGTATATAAGACCAAAAGAAAGATACTATTCAAAGAAGAAACCTAACACAGGCTAGCCACGAAAGTGAAAGTAGTCTTATGCCTAACGGTCGTAAACAAAACAGAGAGATTTTTTTGGTGCATGATCTGTTGGGCGGGGCTTGCAAATTTTGATTGAAGTTTGTAGAATCTACAGACTCGTTAATAAATCTGGCGTATTTTAGTCAGCTCAAAATGTCTAACGACAGATAACTCAATAAAAATACTGAACTTATTAATATGAAAATTGCATAGCGTGATGTCATTTTCACTGAGTATTAGGGCAGTAAGCTGGAAAGGTTGAAGTTCAAATTTGGCAAACACACACTGAGACTTTAAGTACAAAGACAGTGTAAATTATTCCTATATCGCCAATAATGAGCATGTGATATATCACCCTCCTTGACAAAGAGAATATAATAAAAATGCTGCTTGCTCCATCCTCTCTCTGTCCAGGTTCAAGTGCTGGTGCAGGAAGCGGTGAATTTCATGTCTACAGAGGCTACAGAAGGCGTGAAATGGCCCGACAAGCATTCCTTGATAGTTCACATGAAAAGGTGCAGTATTTAGCTGTTAGAAAATAACAAACATTGTTTAATGTTATTTCTCATATTATAAACTTTGAGCAGAGGTTTGTTTCTTGTAATTTATGTAAAAGTTATATCACATTCTCTCCTTTAATAGATTCCCCCCCACCTTCACATAAAATGAGGAGGGGGGGGGGGGGGTGAGGGGTTGGGTAGGGTGGAAAGTGAGGAGGTTGCATATTCAGTAATACAATAACTGATTGTGACAGAGTGGAGTGGTATCATTATCCAAAGGCTGAATGGAGGATATTAGCTGGTCTTGTATGCAGCAAGACTGGTCCATTTCTATGATGCTGTCCCATGTCACATATTTACTAATTTAAGAGATAGAATAAGGCAGGTGGGCAACAGTGGAACCGTACTTTGAAAATTATGATATACAGTAAAACTGCAGCATTAAATAGTTACAACAACAACAACTGCATCTGTTACCTTTCAAATTGAAATGCTTGTATAACCTCTTGAAAGTTACTCATAATAAGCAAAGCAGATTATATACTGCCAAGTGTATTCTTCTCAATAAAATAAGTCAATTGATAAAAAAAAATCCATGTTAGCAGCTGACCAAGCTATGCGATATAACTTGAATGCACTTTTGAACTTAACATACCTTCTGGCCATCTGAAATCTGTTCTTACTGATTGTAATACATATTTCTGTCTTGGTTTTCTTTGCACAGGAAGATAAAGATGCCAAGTTTCAAGAAAAGTTAGAGAAGAATAAAGAGAAAGCAGAAGGCAGAACAGCAAAGAAAAGAGCAAAGAGGTACAGGTCTTTATTAAGATGTTAAACTATCTTTCCAAATAATGAATGAGTGGAAGATGCAAGTGCCTTTAATTTACAGGATTCCTCGCCGGAGGCAAAAGGAACCTATGCGATTGCTATGGCGTGTGTTTATGTATGTGACTTGCCTGTTAACATAGTAACTCAAAACCTTATTGGTGGATTAACATCATACTTGGTATGTGGATCCGTCTTATTACGTACAAGTAGCCTTTTGTTTTCTATGGTCATTTCTATGGTCATTTGGGGTCAGCAGAGGTCAAAGTCTGAGAACTTTGTGAACACGATAACTCAAAAGGTACATCTTTGTTGAACTTCATACATGTGTTTCTGTATGCAAGATCACCCAGTGTGTCTGATACAAGATCACCCAGTGTGTCTGTGTGCAAGATCACCCAGTGTGTCTGTGCAAGATCACCCAGTGTGCATGTGTGCAAGATCACCCAGTGTGTTTGTATGCAAGATCACCTGGTGTGTCTGTATGCAAGATCACCCAGTGTGTCTGTATGCAAGATCACCCAGTGTGTCTGTGCAAGATCACCCAGTGTGTCTGTATGCAAGATCACCTGGTGCGCTGATACTGCGATGGTTTCAGTTACATTGATTAAGAGATCTGTAAAGAGCACAGCTGACACACATTGGAACATTTATGACTGCACCCTCCTTGATATGCTAAAGACCACCACAGCTCCTCCACCACCCTGCCACTCAAAGCAAACAAAACTTAGCCCCAATGTATAGACTGAATACCAGTGAGAGTCAAAGATTAGTATTGCCAGGCAGACAAATCACAATTTGAAGTCTTTTCTGCAAAGCTTAGCTCTGTGGGACCTTTTCCTCTCATTGTTTCAAAGTTTGTTTACAATTAATGATATTGTTTTCTATTTTTATTTTTATTTTACAGACAGAGAAGGAAACAGAAACAACTGGCTAAGAAACAAAAGATGCAGAAAGAGGAAGAAGGTAATAATGAGACAGTTGTCTTTTTTTCCTTTGTTTATAATTCTTTAGAGGAGGGGGATTTTTTTTGGGGGGCGGCGTGGGAGTGGAGTGGGGATAGAAAAGAGTATGTAAGCTCTCTTAAACAGAGAATAATTTAGTTCAAAAGCTTTCACTTTGGAATTTCTCAAAGCTCTCCTCAGTGCTTTCTGAAATGTTCCTTGGTTTGTCATTCTTCTTGCATGTGTTTTCTGATCACATGACTACACTCCCAATGTTATGGAGACGGTTTGCTGGTAGTGTACCAGTTCAGTGTCATTACTGACGATTTTTTGTACTCAGGATGCACCTCGGTCGAATTTTGGTTAATAAAATGTCTGTTTTGGAATCATGTCACAAGCTGAAATTATATCTTGTTGCTACAGGTGAACAAAAGGATTCAGAAAGTAATGACAGTGGTGATGATAACGATGATGGAGTAAATGAGGAGAAGGAAGATGATGCACAGGCTAACTGCTTTGTGATTGGTGGAAAGTGAAGGATATAATCACACCTGATGGAACAATTGTGCTGTTCTGCCGAAGTAGAGAGTACACGACGTAGTGTTTGGAAATCTGTGTCATCAGTGAACAGAGCAGAAGAACTGGTTTTCATTTCCTGCCATACATTGTCTGTTTAACCTTTCAAGTCACAACATTTATTTTCAGTGACAACAATTACCAAATTGAACAAATACCTGTGAAGGTAATGATATACAAATGGTTGGAGGATCTGCTTAACCTTGTTAGGATTGAGGAATGAGCATTCCTTGTTGAGAGTTTGTCAGGTCTTCAGATGGGAAGTTATATCTGTGTTGTGGCAGTTTTGATGGTTATTCAATGTACAGATTTCATACTTCTAAGTCATAAATGAGCAGAATATGAAACCTAAAGCCAGTGGCACGCTGCCAGACAGAATATGACCAGACTCAACTGGACAGTTGTAGCACATAGATGCATGAATATCTGGGCAGTGTGTGTGTGAGTGCTTAATACTATACTGGACAGCCGTAACACAGAGATTCATTAATATCTGGGCAGTATGTGTGTGCGTGCATAAGACTATAACTGATCAAGATTTTGCCTGGTTTGAATCGCATTAGCTTTAGTCTCGGAAGCTCAACATTTCAGTAGCTCAACATTTCGGTAGCTCAACATTTCCCGACTGGCAGTCGGGGTGTTTTAACTTAGGTAAGAATCACAGGAAAACAACTTTTGATTGTGGCCCTGAACGTATAGCAGTCGTTAACAGGAAACCTTGGTTGTGTGCACCCTCTACTTGTTCAGTGTGCGGGACTCAGTTGTACCTTTACGGGTCTTTGGAGATTCAGAACAGCCAGGAAATTAGTTTTCAAAAGTTCCAGCTTGCTAAGATTGTGGGCCAATTTTGATGAACTTTAACCTCTACTTAGAAACTTAACAAGAAAGCACTCAAACTGTTCTTTGTGTTCCTTGAATAGAATATCAAATTATTAAAAGTTCAGTCTGTCCTTTGCTTTACTGCTAGTCTACATCTGTATTCAGGGTATACTAATAAATGTAACATGATTAACAGGTATAATGTAACATGATTAACAGGTATAATGTAACATGATTAACAGGTATAATGTAACATGATTAACAGGTATAATGTAACATGATTAACAGGTATAATGTAAAATGTAAACCGCAAGTTCTGATCTGATCTATGTTTCTTGAATATATGACATTCATTTAAATGAGAGAAATGATGTGCCTTATAAATGGATTAAGAGTTTTAACTTGGTACCATTCTGTATGATCTAACAATAATAAGTGTGGTATTATTTAAAGTATCCAGGGTAGGTGACCTTTTCATTATTAAGTTTACTTTGACCCAATCAAATCAATTTACTGTATCGGATTCATTGTCACAATCCTGAATACCATTATAAATATAAATGGAGGTCAAGTCACCAGTTGTTGTATATTTTTTTGGGACTTTGATCCTTTTTAATTGCTTATAATTTCAAGATGAGATCTGGTTTTCTGACAGGGGTCCAGTCAGCTAATAAAAGCACAAAATTTAAAAGTAATTACAGTATTTGTTTATCTTTTATTTTGAATGATGAAATTCTGCGCGGAGCTGTCTGTTTCAAAGTTCTTTCTGGGCCTTTTTGTTTCATGTGTTGAACTCTCCAAGACTTAGTGATATATGGCCTTGTTGGCAATATATCGAGGGCAATGGTAATTGGTAAAGCTAATCATGTCGATTTACAGGTTTGATCAACTATAGTAAGGTGGACTATAATGGAAAATGGTTTAATGTGATGTAAGATACTGTAAAATTTGTATGGTAAGAAGCAATTGCTAGTATTCTAAAATGTCAATATCAGTAACTTTACTTTTAAGAAAAGGGACCACAAACAAATATGACTGATGGATTTTTCTTGTTTTAGACACTTTATGAGCAAAATATGGTTGCAAGAATAAGGTACAGCAATTTGTTTTGTAAACCTGTTGCATTTAAGGCAATTTATACAAATTTCTGATTATTTTACAGTAAAACAGAATTTGTCTCAATTATGCTTGAACACGAAATGTTCACTGTTTCTGTAGTAGACTGCTCTTTAGTTTCTGAAGCAGTTTGATGGAATAATATGTTGAGTTCAGTAATTTACATTGTCTGGGTTTCCCCAGAAACGTGCACATGATATCAACTATTCAGTTAATCTTACTGTACATGAGCATCTGGGTGGGTTTACAGGCATTTTGACGTTCTCCTGAGTTGTAGCTACTTCCAAAGTTGTGATAAGTACAGTGAAGCTCTCAGAGGTGATTTGGCATGGAACAAGAAAAAGTCAACAATACAGTTAATATTTTATCTTGCAGTGTCTGCCAGATTGAGCTTTTAACTTCAAACCTGGTAACATTTTCAGGTTAATAACAAGGTAAATGTCAAGTTTTGAAGTAAGACACTGGAGAGAGTTCAAACGATGCAATCTATCTTACTACCCATTTGGAAGTGATCTGTCAAAATAGCTTCAAGGATGTTACAAGACTATAAATGAACCACACAAGTTCAAAGTTTTGAGAACCGATCTACTAATACTGTGGAAGTTATCTTTATCATGTGTATGATGTATTCCCTTTCCAAAGGACTTGTGACTTGATATGGTCACACAGTTAAAGTCTCAAACTCTAATTGTAGGGTTACTGGAGCTGAGAGTGGATCAAGTCATTTGGTATCTAAATGTAAGGTTACTGGAGCTGAGAGTGGATCAAGTCATTTGGTTTTCATGCCCAGGCTCTATCTTGGGTGACTTGTACCTTGGAAGTAATTTTGAAACTAGGCTAAGAAATGAAAAGTGTACTCAACTGAATCGTTATCTGGGTGATTAGACAGAATTGACAAAATGAAATGCAACAAACTGAGTACTAATAATGATTCTATTGCTAATTCTGGGTATTTCAAGATATTCAACACTGTAATTCTCCTCGAAGACGGCCAAGTTGATGAAGATTTCAGCTGCTCAGTTCACACTAACATTTCAGTGTTAATTCATTGTTTTATAAATACAAATAACTGAATCAGTACATGTGAATACAAACAACAGAGCATCTTTTGATAACAATCATGTCATTGTCCCTGATATATTGTCCCTGATATATTTATTATGGATTGTAAACATCTTATTTAAGGTCAAGTTTTAATGATTTTGGTTGCCTAGTGAGTTTTGTGCTGCATCCGAGGAACTTACCTTTTGGTTTGATAGAATAAGTAGTCCAGTCACTTTAAATGATGAGCCGCATATGTTAGAGTGTCGATTCTTTAAACCATTGAAGTGTTGTAGAAATACTGACTACCTGGACTGATAGCAGTGATTTCAGAAATATCAAAAATCAGAAATATCAACGACATATCAAACTTCCTTTTGTGCCTAAACTACGCCTTGAAATGACAAATAAAAGCATGACACTAATAACTCACAAAACCGATAATTCTTTTCTACATTTTATTATTATTGTACACAAAAAAAATTGCTAAACACTTATTAAACCAGCCCAATAAGCTGCAGCTGGGTGACTACATGTGAAAACTTGTTTCTTAACCTTAAAGATCATCCTCTTCACATGAACCAAATTGGTTTCTAGGTTATGAAAATAATGTCGTATCATTTGCAAAGAACCAACAGTGTAGCATTTGGATTTATTGATAAGAAAGTTCATTGCCAAGGACAGAAGCTATTTGGCATCTGGCAACCCCTGCCAGTTTGCATTATGGAGTCAGTGATGGGATATAAGTAACAAGGAAATGCCTCTTTGAACCAGAGTAAAAATTTCTACCATAACAGCACCATTTCAAACTAATCCCATTCTTTAACTCAGATATATAAAGATAGTGATAATCATGAAGATATGTACAGTGGCAGCCCCATATGTTTTTTCAATCTCTCGACAACTATTAGATATGCCTGCTTTCCAGCGTTTCAACTGACCAGATTAGAGGCAAACCAGTATTGCCAATAACATTTCCTTATTAAAACTACCCAATGCTTGTTCCAAGTTTTTCTTGTTCTCTTCTAACCACACTGAGTTAAGTAGTCATTTTACAGGGGGAAATTTGCAAGCAAACTATTTGAACTTTACTAATTTTTCGGCTTCTTCATGGAGAAGCATAAATTGTGCATCTTCAAAGGTACCTTGAAACTACCGACTGCCACTGCACAATGATTAATAACAAAATATGTACCATGTGAATTACAAAATAGGCCCAAAAAATATTTTTAAAAAAAACATGAAAAACTGGACATATAAGGAACAAACTATACAAATACCGCAATCTTCAAGAACGAAAAGAAGAAGAAAAAAAAAATTACAAACATTATTATCAACTTTGAAAAATAGTCTTTAGTGAGAGTTGGTCTCGTTTTTTGATCAAGATAAGTTAGCTGATGATGTGAGGTTACCCTACATTAAAGCCTGAAATCAGTACAAATATTTTTCCATCTGGACCCTTGGTTGGTGTAGAGCAACATCACAACAAAAGCTGGAAGAAATTTTATGGCATCTTAAAAGGACAACAAACAGAAATGTCCAATACGTACCTCTTAAAGGTGTGCGTCTACAATCATGAAACAATATATATATTTTCCAATTCTTGGATGTCATTTGCATGTCTAAAGCTATCATAAACAATGAAAGTGATTCACAAAGTGTCTGTATCCCCATTCACATATATATAGCAACCCCATACTACTAATGCCTGACTCTTAAACATACAGGATAGTTATATTTAATTAGAAATCTTTTATAAAAAGAAAAAAAACAAGTTTCCAAAATATAGTTTCGTTCATAGTACATTGCCTTAAACTACTGCAGATGGGTTTTATGTGACAATGGGTCTGCCTTGGAGTTTGTGAATGTTTAATTGAGCAAGGTTTACATGCCCCAGTCACCCAGATATCCATATATTATCATTAAAAGTGCACAGAAAGCGACATGCAGTAAATGGAAAATGAAGCAAGTTAATACATTCATCACATGGCCACTTGATTTGATAAAAGGTACCAGAAATGCTTATGATCACAACAGGATACTACAGGACATTCTCATTGATAATAAACCTGACCCTTGTAAAGATGGATAGTGCCCTCAGTAAAGCAGTGGACAGCACCCTCTGTAGTGGTGGTCTTAGACATCTCAAAAGTTTAATTCAGAAGTGATGATTGTGATGCCACCATCATAAATTCCTAATACTCAATGCACTGATTGTGACGATGACACATGCACCCAGTGAAGAATTTCACACTCATCAGAGAGAGAGATAGCTGTATCCACATAACTTTGAATCCATATATATGTCTCATACTTATGGCTTGTATAATCACAAACTGCAGCCACAGGGGCAAAATGCAACCCCAAGAAAATAATCTTGGTTTCATGGGTGACAAATTTAGATGATCCTTCTCATAATTATCAAACATTTAATTCTTATTAAGATTATGAAACCATTTCTCTGATCCAAGACTCCCAATCTAAGTCAACCACTAGAGGCTAGGCCAATAAATGGCACATGACTGTCATTAACAGTTTAACATTAGGGATATTGTACTCATTATATGTCAATTATGAAATCTTATGAACTTTCCTATCTTGAGATATTGTGCTTACAAGGTTTTCAGGGTTTGAACTCTAACGACCTTAAATGACCATTGACGTACACCAAATTGTGTGGAAATTTTTTTCATTACATAAGGCAATCATACCATGCACATATGAGCTCATCTGATGTTCAGGTTTTGAAGAAACAGCATTTTGAGATTTCACATTTTGCCCTCTGCTGACCCCAAATGAACTTTGACCTCCATCCGAAACAATAGGGTTCTCGTACTAATTATGGGGAAGCCACATGCCAGATGTGAGAACTGCAGATGTTACCTATGATGAGATATCATGTTTACAAGCTAGGGTGTCACATACACACAAACACACCAACTATGCAAAGGTTTCTTGCCTGTCTACGGCAAGTAACCAAAAAGAAAAAACTTCATTATTATCGTGCAGCTCACCAATGTTTGCTGGCAGTGGCTCGTGTGAGTATACAATCAAGTTGACCTTAAAGCGGCTATCACTGGTTATTGGCAGACAGCTATCACTGGTTATTGGCAGACAATACGCACTTTTTGACATTGTAACCAGACCAATGGAAACTATCAAATTTAGACCAAAACACATCCCTTCTAGTAGAACAGCTAGAACGAAAATGAATTCTAAATTCTACGAAATGCTCAAAATGTTGCATTGATATCCGTGCTTTCCAACAATTTGATTTGGAATCAATCAGGTCCCATTGAAAGCTACATCACATTTTGTATATAACATTGTTTAAATATTGTAGTTTATCACTCCTATTTATAAATATTTTTGATATTTATACCGGGATAGATAAATTGAAATTATTTCCGCAGGAGACCCGTGCCACCTGTCTTCCCACTGACCCGTAACCTAACTCTACTCGAGAGGAAACATTGTACAAAAAAGAAAAAGAAAAAACAGGGTTCCAATAAATGGTTATCGTGCTTAAAGGTTAAAAAGCAGGTTTTGGCCATTGTACATATTTGGTGGTTGGTTAACTTCCAATAATCTATCCTATTAAACCGTAGGTGATCTGCGGGTGCAATATTGAATCAGAAGTCGCATTACCAGTCTAACCACCAGACTTTAAGATTTGGTTCTTTCTCTTGTATGCCTACGTTAGAGTTTACTTGCTCTTGTTTTTGGATTTGGGTTGGTTCCTGGGGGGCGTCACAGGACGGGATCCAGAATTAACACCATACATAAGCTTCTTCTTCTCTGCTGGCTTCAAAATCTATTTTGAAGAGATATCAAGAAAGATAAAAAAATTTGATTCCTTTGCTTTAAAATTTGTCATCCAGTCACCTGATTTGATAGAGCTCCTTAGTAATAAAATGAATCAGAAGTGAGAACCAGAACATCAGAAGAGAGTTCCATCTCCCTTTACCGTTCCAGAAGTACACTCACTCGTGAAGAAGCTTTTACGGATTGTGCAACATCAATGCCAAATTTCAACATCCACCTTGCTTGGTCAAGCCATGGACATTTTTTTTCACCTATTTGAGCTAACAAATCAATTCTGCCACCAAAGCCCTTTAACAACTGTTAGGAAACAAATGAGAGCTACATGGCTTTATCGTATTCAGCACAAAATATTTTGACAACTTTCTCACATCAACAATTTCCCTAAAACTAATTACATACATCACATACACATGGGTCAAACTCTGACATTGAAGCTGGGCTTCTGGTGTTAACAGAGTCTGACCACTGTTGACCTGAAATGATCTTTGACCTCCATCCAAAATGTCAAAGCAAGTAACTATTAAGGAGAACCTTCTACCCAAAATAAAATGTTTTGAGATTTTTAGTAAGCTTGCTTACAAGGTTTTCGTATATTGGTTGCTGGTGACCTCAACTGACCTTTAATCTCCACCAATTGCAAAAGTCACCATAAACTCAATAAGGGGGCATCTATGTACTAAATATGAAGTTTACCCAAGCTACACACGGTACATTTTCGTGTTTACAAGTCAATATATGTCACATGCAAACACACACACTCACTCCATACATTTTTGTTGCCTTCATCACAGAATTAGACATTTCTGAATTAACCCCCCCCCCAGCCAGCAATTATTACATCTCAGGATGGCTTTGTTTTACAAATTTTATTTCATGTCAGGAATTTAAAGTAGTCATTCCAAGTACCACCACTCAACCGTATCTTACACTGTGACAGGCTAATTATCAACTACTTGTACAAGTAGTGCCAATAATGACAAGCTTACCTGGAAAGAGCACATTAATGTTTCGTCCACACTCATCATGGCTCCAGCATTGTCAAATTCACCGCAATAGTTTGGCGCTGAAAATAGTGTCACCAATTGTCTCTTGGCAAAGAATTCATAGCCGTCTTCTACCACCTGGAAGAGATATATCGCAAACGATCACATTTTTTATCACAGACTTCTTACCAAGGTACATAAAACACCCACCCTCTCATGATAACAGCAGGATTTCCTGAGGCACCCAATGTGTTTGAGGGTATTTGATCTTGGCTATCATTGCACGCAAGGTATCAACTCACCTTCCTGCCCAAATTTTCCAATTAACTTCTTCACGAAACAGAGAATGACATTAGCATGCCACGATAAACAATCCATAATGCTAACATGCACGTGGTATTTTGACAAGCAATATGTCGGTAAATGTCATTTTGTCATTTTCATAAGTAGGGCAAAGGTAAATAAATGCATTTTGGTGACCTGGATATATCAGAGTCACATAGCTGATACATATACATACACTGAGTGACAGAGTATATGTGGGTATGTCACTTCTTTACTACAGACATATGGTGCAAATAACTGAGCATTTTGGATTTGATTTGAAGTTTTAAAATCTTTTGTCCAGAGCTACTACCTACCTGCAAAATCAGACATGCATTATCACTATGTTGGTATTGCCTTGTATACACTGTCTGAATTTAACTGTTCACTTGTCAGAGATACTAACATACCTATTTCCAATCTCTGAAAACCAACCAGACTAAAAATGACTGAATTTACATCCTTTTTTTTGCTGTTACTAATATTGTTTATATCGAAATCATGAACAGAAAACTGATCGTGAAATGATACAACCCACAATTGCTTAGCTACTGTATCCTATAATGTAAAGTTAACATCCCTGAACTAGCATTTTTGCCAAACATAAAATCAAGGTCTTATTGTAATCAAAAATGCAATCTAAATTAGTTTTCCCATTACTTGAACTGACCTGATGGGCTCTGCATATCAAATCCAAATCATGCTTGGACAAATATTTGGAGACAATTTCTGGACCAAAGGTAAACGAGACTCCACGGTCGTTCTCTCCCCACCCTAAAGTATCCTTGTCGGGGTCCGACCAAAGGAGGTCGCACAGAAGACCCTGGTCGGGAACGTCAGTTGGGCGCATGATACGACGGATTTGCTCCATATTAACAAGGTCCGGGGAGAGACCTGCGGCGTAGCATATGGAAAAGAAAGAGGAGGTTGATTAGAAGGTTAACCTGACATTATCATAAAACCTGTATCAGTACGGTCTGTAACATACACATTGACAGGAGCTATGGTTCCATATCTGATTTAACAAATCCCAGTAAATCCTGCCCACAAGTTAACAATAAACCATTCTACTGTAATTTAACATCTATTACTGAGGGCAAGTTTTCATGGTTGGCTGGTCAAAATCAGCTTTGGTGACCAGTTGTCTGGCAGACGACTAGTTGTTTACATCAAATTCAGATTTCATTTCTTCCTAAGGACGACCAGAAATCATCCTTGAAATAGTTGCCTCGATTAAGAGTGAAAATGTCTTTCCAACTGTGCTGGGCTGGATAAATTCCTTGGAGTACATTCCTTGAAGATCTCTGACCAGAGGCAAACAGTTGTTTAATGGTTAAAAGGCCTTTCAGTACATAATGAAAACTAAACTTGGCTAAACCAATCTTCTTCCTTGTTTAGTTCAAAGTTCAAAAGCACCCAAACTGCGTGAGAGGCCAACGTCAATATTCAAACAATATCAGCCATGATTTGTAATGAGAGCAAGGTTTACTCAGTATTTTGATAAAACTATAACATACTTATCTTTTATATATACATCGAATTATGCCATTGTTCACCCTAAACTCAATATAGATACAGTTTCTATCCTCAGTAATCAAGGTTATAAATCTTCTTTACGTAACACAGGTCTATCTACTTTACTGAATGGACTCTGAACCAAACAAGAGAGAAGGACTAAACAATAACGTTGACAATACGTCATCCGTAACCTTTACTGGAGGCCGAGCAGAATTTGTTAATTATTTCTTTGTTAATGAGCTGTATGCTAGAGAGAAGAGACTCTAACTGAAGTTTTAATAATTCCTCAAGTTTCATACATATATGTATGTACACCACTGCAGCTAAATGAATAAATTCTGTAGACAATAGATCAATGACATTAGGTTTCAAAAAGCAGAAATATACAAATACCACAAAAACTGACTTCAAGGTAACCTCTACTAACCACAAGTTGTGTTGAGTTTAGACAGGGTTTCTATGTAACACCAATCAATCATACATAACATAGTACTTAGGTATGTTTCATCTTACAAATGCTCATGTATCATATAGGGCAATCCCCAGCAACTGTTCTCTGTTTGATCATCATAGATAAAATTGTCATGTTTCTTTCTCTTCTGCATTTTTTGTTAATACTTTTTTTTTTATTGGATTTTATTACCACAATTATAAGAACAAAATGGATGTTTACTTACCTCCATGGCAACAGAAAATCTTCTCATCAATAATGGCGGATATTGGCAGACAGTTAAAACAATCTGTGAAGGTCTTCCAAAGCCTTATGTTATATCTCCTTTTACCTGATGGAAAGACAAAAGTCGATATAATATTACTTAAAGATGACATCGCTTGCCTGTAATTACATGACTTAAGGCATCTAAGATGCAACAGAAGCAGACGAGATTTACATTGCAGAGAGATAAAAACCTTGACCACTGAAATAAACTGTCATAGAGAGAACAGAGTAACAGCACTTGTATACATAGTATGTATCATTTGCAAGATATATACATGTACCTTTTATGAAGTACTTGAAGTCACACAACATTGATTGCTCAGGTATTGGTAATAGACATTCAACTTTTCTTCAGATGAAAAATGATCTCAACTTTAACAATGGCATATATATGTTAGCCAAGTGCTCAGCAACAATATTAACATTTAACAAATTACTTATCTTGTAAAGTAAACAATTTTTAGAAATCACAAAACTCAACATATTGAAGGCAATCAATATTAAATTACTCTCAAGAGTTTGGAAGTAAATTAATGACTTCAGATCTCATATCACTGTTTATGCAAAGTTTCTGAACATAAATTTGAAGCATTACACATTAACTGTCTATGATACCTGGATTTATTCACAAACAACTGCCAAGATACTGTTTATGTGTACACATTCATATTCACAATCAACAGCCAAGATATGGGTTATGTGAACACATTCATATTCACTAACCACTGCCAAGATACTGGTTATGTGTACACATTCATATTCACTAACCACTGCCAAGATACTGGTTATGTGTTCACATTCATATTCACTAACCACTGCCAAGATACTGGTTATGTGTACACATTCATATTCACTAAACCACTGCCAAGATACTGGTTATGTGTTCACATTCATATTCACTAACCACTTCCAAGATACTGGTTATGTGTACACATTCATATTCACTAAACCACTGCCAAGATACTGGTTATGTTTTCACATTCATATTCACAAACCACTGCCAAGATACTGGTTATGTGTTCACATTCATATTCACAATCCACTGCCAAGATACTGCTTATGTGTACACATTCATATTCACAATCTACTGCCAAGATGCTACTTATGTGTACACAATCATATCTGTACCACTTATCCACCCATCGCAGGAATTAAGCAACAAAGTTTAACAAGTAAACATCGACCATAAATTCTTTGAAATCCTACAACAATTACCAACCCCTATTTTCAGACATTTGTTAAATTGAGGATAGATCACAAAGTCTGAGGTACATTAGTTGTACAGTACTGTACTTTGAAGCCTGAGCCTTCATTGTCTGTATTGAGCAATAAACACCATTACTGTACTTACTTAGACCTACAGTACAGCTGGTAAATACCCTCCACTGGGACATGTCAATTCAGAGAACCATAACAATAAAACAACAACTTAGCAAAATTTAGTAAAACAGCCAAATAATAAAACACACTGGCTTTCAATTGTTTGCAATAATGCATTCTCAGATTCGGTGAATTCCATTAAAGGGAATGCTTACTGTCATAATTGACAAAATTTTCACAATTATGCTGCAAATTCTGAACATCAAAGGATGAACTCCACATCCTGATTGCATGATTAGTTTCAAAGAATATGCCTTTGAATGTAATTTTATGTCTTTAGCAAAGGCTGCAGCAATTTTCATTCTCGTTTTTTTCCCCCTATACTGTACAGTACATATTTTAGTCATTAAGTCAAAAAAAGGAAAGCAATTATAAAAGCTTAGATTTCATGTTGATATTTAGGGTTTCAATGTCTGGCATATGGCCCATTTTATTATCAAAGCAAAGAGCAATGTTTAGGTACATGGTACAAGTTCACACCCACAATCACACAGTATCGACAGTACCAGCATAAATATATTGAATTAATGGAACAAGTTAGCAATTTCTTGCTCATACCAGCAAACAGCTGAGACATTTATGTTATATTAAAATAATGATCGTTCTTCATATAGTTACAAGGACGGCGTCATTATTATTCTCTTGGTTCTTAAATTCAACGGGGAATGAGATTCTGAGAATAACATTGTCTCTCTGTTTAAATGCATAGCAGTATTATCAACACTGATAAATTTTGTTCAACTTACAAATAGTGAAAATACACTACGGTTCAATAATTCATGAAATTGTACATCCAACCTCTGCAATGTATACAAACAAATCTATTACTTTTGTTTTCACCTTTTAATGATAAATTTTGGTCTATTTTAAATAACAATTTGATATATTATATCACAGAAATTATTTCAAAAGGTCAGCAGAGAACAAGCCACAGCTTAGGGATTACCTGTGCCAGTTTCCAATTTGATCACTGTTGACAACAAGGTTCTCACATTAATGTGGACATACAGTAGTACATGTATCCAGTATGAAGTTCACACTAGATTTAATTTAGGAGATATTGTTTGGAGATATCTTTAGGTGTTCAGAATTTTATCTCTTATGATCTTCGACCTTCACAGAAAAACAATAGGATTTCTGTACTGCACTGCCATGGATACATCTGAAGGTTGTGGTTAACACCAAAACCTTTATGTTTGAAATAATGTGCGCAAGTTTTCCGTATTTTGCGGTGATGGTAGTGACCTCAATTGGTGATGGTAGTGACCTACCTGGCGGTGATGGTAGTGACCTACCTACAGGTAGTGACCTCAAATGAGTTCCGAACTCCGCATATAAGGAAAAGGTTTCTTGAATTCATACATTTATCAGGATGAAGTATAACCAAGTATGAAGTTCATTCCAGCTTGACTTAACAAATTAAGTTTTTTAGACTTTAATTTATATTCACCTCAACTAACCTTTTGAACTCCACATAAGATAATGGGTTCTTGAACTCACTTGGGTAGATCTACACACACCATGAAGTTTATCCAATCTTCACTTTAAGTTATTGTGCTTACAGGATTTACAGACTTTGACCTCTGTTGACCTTTGATGGCCTCATATTTCAATACCATTCTTACACTCATCAAGCTGGATCTACTACTACATAACTTAAAGGAAGCTCAGCCAAGCTGCACTATTAGTGTTTAAAATGAGCATCACATACTCAACCACCCACACACATACACACACACCCACACATACATACAGCAAACATGGAATCACTGTAAAGCAAATCATACAACTGGTACAAAAATAATGCCACTAGCACCTTACTCATCACCGCAAACAGTAATACCTCTTGACACAGTTACACACACCTTTCTTTTGCTATTTATGGTGAGTTTGCTTTAAATTTGGAATTATGATGTGTCATAATCCCAGAGGACAGGGGAATACTGACTGGTGTGGTGAAAGGATATGTGTGTTACAAACAGAAACCTGTTGTACTACATGTATATCCAGTATGCCTTTGATGTAGCATATATGTGGAAGACTTTCTGATAGCCTACCTCAATTAAACCACTGCAAGTTTATGTATACATACTAGTAGGTGGAGCTCTATACGATATGATACAAATGAATTAAGTTAAGAAACTGAATTCCTTGGTATCATTAGGCTTTTTACCAATAAAAAAAGAAGAGCTCTACTTTTCTACACTTACATTCATCATAAAACCCATAAATTCTGTTGATACTGGCACACTCATGGTTCCCTCTCAGAAGGAAGAAATTTTCTGCATACTTGATCTTGTAGGCTAAAAGCAGGCAGATAGTTTCCAACGACTGCTTTCCACGATCTACGTAATCACCCAAGAAGAGATAGTTGGCTTCCGGTGGGAACCCTCCGTACTCGAAAAGTCTTAATAAGTCATAGTACTGTCCGTGAATATCACCTGTAAGGGGGATAAAATACACAGCATGATAAATCTTGGGAGTTCCATTACACTGATTGGAAAACAGAGCAGATGTTGCCATATTTGGATAACAAACCTGGAAATCAACAGTTACTAAGCAATGGGAACAATTCACCAGGTACTTGACACTTCCTATCCCCATTACCACCCCCTAGTTCCATGCTCCCAGCATGTTACTCTAAGCATATCAGACATAAATTCAGGTGATGGGCACTGAAGGATATCTTAATTTCTTTCTGATCAACTGAATGAACCCGAGTTGACATCGTCTGTCAGTACCTGCTGTATACATGGGTGTGTGTGTTTGTTTGTGTGGAGTGGCCCTCTATGATCAGTCTTAAATGATTGACTATATATGGATACAACTTTTGATAATTTGACTCCATCTCTTCACTGCTGTGAGAATTGATTGTCCAGATATATACAGACTGGTGTGAAGCTTCTCTCATAGCAAGCAATAGTTGTGACCTTGGCCATTGTTAGTGTGCATTCTAAAAACAATATTTAACCTTTTCAAACCTTTTGTATCAACAAAGCCAGAAATACCAACAGTACTACACATCACGCACGCCTGCCATCAGCTGATAAATTCACCCACCATGCAAAGCACTTCCTTCCACTAGCTTGTTTGTCTCACTTCCAAGAAAGTCTATTACACAGTGCCACTGATTCCACAATGCTGTACAATCCTGGGATGCAACCCAATGTTATTGAATACCCATTGTTATTAGTATTACCATGGTTACCAAAGGAATGATTGCAACAGAGGAAAACAGAATGTAAAGGAGAGTCAAACACCTTTTGTTTGAAATTTAAAACCCCATGCAAAGAGCTAGTGAAACCAAAGGGCGTAATCCAACATTATTAAAAAAAGTGATACAAGCATGTTTTCACCAGTAGCCAAAAAAGCAGAGAGTTACCTTTGAAACTACTCAGAAAAAAAAAATTGTTTTTGCTTTTCATGAAGTACTAAGAAAAGTATTGATTCTCTATATAAAAGCTGTTGTGTAAAATATTACATTTGTCTTTCCATTATGTATAGAAATTTGCACATTTTGATACTAATTAAATTATTCCTGAATAGCCTTGCTTAGAACAACCAAATAACAAGTAGAATAGTACATATAGATCCATAGTACACATAGATCTCTGTTAATATGGTTTCCATACTGCTGGAGCACATTTGGGGCTAACACAGGTATTGTACATTGTATGTATCCGCTATGTAAAATTTATGTCATAAGTTTGCACTGCCAGTACCAGTTCGGTAGAATACATGAAATTTGATCAATCCATGGAGATCTGGGAGAGATTATAGAAATGTAATGTGAATTACTCTGGAACAAGGTTTTGCACGAATTTATAATGAATAGAACTGTTTCTTGAAAAGGTCCTATCCATTTAATGAATGATTTAGTTCAGGCCTGTAACAAATTTCAAACCACTACTCATTTATAAGTTACAATAACTGTGTTCAGTTCAGCTGAACGAATGTTTACAGGGAACATGTTTAAGCCAAGGTTTGTCTGAACATGTCACAGAATGGACCCACAGTGTGATGAAGTACAGTGGTTATGCATGTGAAGATATATAACTGCATCCACAAGGAGAACCATTTATCTCCATCTGATCCCTTGACCTTTCCCTTTCAAAAGGTTTCCAGACTCTGAAGGAACAAAACCTTTGAATTCCATTCATGGTAGATCCCTAGAAGCTTATGTTCATTGTGAGAGTCTCAAGACAACCACTGGTCAATTGACAGATGTACCATTCTATTCAAGTTTCCCAATGACAATTTCCAAGCGCTACTGTTCACTTTTTCAAACACGAATTTACCCGCTCTCTGTATTAAATGCTAAGTGTTCATCAACAGCAGTTCAAAACAACAGTATTTAGTATTTAATAAGTAACCCTAGAGTATTTTACAGTTATCTTCTCAAATTGCATTTTTTATCTCCTTGAATTAAACACATCAATCAAAGGAGAAAGATAAGGATGGGGAGGGGGATGGGGGACAACTTTAATGATTTGGAACTTACCACAAATCTTAAGTGGAGCCTCAAGTTCCAATAGATTTGGTTGACTGAGAAATATTTCTCTTGATTTAAGACAGAGTCCCCGGATCTCTGTTTCTGTCAACTGTACATTCTTACCAGGTCTGGATCCACGAACTGAAGGAAAGAACAGATAAAAGAACATTGTCTTAATAATTACAACAACCAATCAGTCTACAAAATGCCAACAACCAATCAGGCAATTACAATCTGATCAAACTAATTGATGATTATAGTGTGCAGAGTATTAGACTTGATACACACCGCACAGCCAAGTCCAGCGTATGTGTAAGAAGATAGGATAGAAAATAGGACTGCATTCTTATAAATTTCCTTTCTGGAAACAAATCACTTTATGTCTAAAATATTTAGTAAAATATTATGTCAATGTTATACTTCAGCCCATGACACACAGAGTGAAACCATCATCAAGTGCTGATATGAAGGTGCAACCTCCATTCAAGTTTGCATGCTCAGTGCCCTCCAAAATTTAATAGAGCCTGTGTCTATATAGTGAAATTGTCATGAAGATAAAGTAATAACAAACTGTTGAAGTTTATATTCAACTTCTGCATTAATTAATGCTTACAAGAATGAAAATATAATAGACTCTGGGTGAAGATAACAATCATATGGAACCTGTATGGAATCTAATGGAATGAATTTGCATACAGTTTGAAAGCTTCCTGCAGAGCTGAAGTCTTCTATAAATATCCTGACTGAAAATTCCACCGTTCTTTCTTCGGTGACATATCTGACATCCTCAAGGGACACTAAGAAACTATTTTTAAGCATACATGTGCAAAACCAGTGGGACATGTCCAGCTGAATTTCACAGATCATTACAACACTGAGAACATTTCTCTATTGAGTACACTTGAGGTACACGTACAGTTCAAGTACAGTGTATATTATACTGTACTTTATAAGTCTATGAATATTTATGAGCTATTCAAATACAGAGGACTAAAATGTCAAGTAGTCGTGATGTGAGTGGTATGGAGGCGTCGTCAGAGACTTGCGAATCTCTCCAAAACAAGGTCACCAGTAGGAAAGCCAGTGACAAAGTTTAATTAACTCATTCTTAGGATTTTTTTTTTTTACCTTTCAGTGAGTAAAACCATGGAGCTATAAACCTGGGATGCTCCATGGTAAAACCAATGGCCACTACAAAAATAAACAGTCATTGACAGAAAAAATATGCAGTGTTTGTAACTCACCAGCACTGACTGTGCTTTCGCGATATACAGTAGGGAGAGTATTTAGGTCCAAATAGAAGCATTTCCTTCTCTTTATTTACTAATTATTACATTCATGTTGTATTGGAAGTAACAGAATGGATTAAGAATCATGATACTTTAAACACTTTCACTGTTAGATTACCTAGAGGGTAATAAGAAAATACTGTCCCAGAGCAATCTAAATTTAACGAAGGAGCAATCCTCTACAGGCGGTCTCATCATAGTATTATTATATAAACCTAACCACCACATTTATTTTGTATTACAGAGATCTCTGTACAGAACAACTATCCTCAATCAGGTAAAAAAGAAATCTTGTTCCATTGGTGAGATATCCTAGCTTAAAGAGTTGTGTCTGGGAGCTGTCATTTTGAAAATCTGTGGTGTCATAGTGTTGCTAGGTCTAAAACCTTTTACTTTCACTCTGTTTTTCCTTTCATATTTTTTATACTTTTTATTTCATATTTCAAGGTGAAGTGTTAACAGTTTTGACCCTGAAACCAATGCCATGCCATCATTAGGTCATGTGACCAACTTCAATATTTTAGATTCAGCATAAATTTGCAAAACCTTTCTCGTTAAATAGAAAATCAAACATTGAAAAGAATGAAAAGACAGAAGAAAAATGAAGAACACGAGGCTCGATCATGTCATTATTTAGACTTGATCAAGTCTTCTGCCTTACATACAGTTTGTGAAGAACTGTTATATCTATGATATCTCCCAAATGGAATAAGAGTTTTCTTATCTGTGTGGGGAAGTTGTTCTCTCATAAGTACATCAAACTGACGCATTGCTTTGGTGTCTCCTGTAAAAAATCATCAAATTTGTCTTTTTGGAGAATAAATAGTGTCTTCTTAGGATCCCTCAAGTATCGGGATATCTGTGCTCTGTTC